>VONZ01003053.1:0-40303 GCA_012976165.1 Labeo catla | reverse complement strand
GCCAATGTCCTTATAGACCCTTATGGCACATTGGACAGAGACACTGCATACCAATTTTCAAGTCGATCGGACCAAAGATTGCATAGTTATAGTCATTTTTATGTTTTTTCAGGCTTATAGCGCCACCAAGTGGCAGAGCTGTGCAATTTTTTTTATTTGACCAAAGATTTAGCGTATACACATGTGTACCGAGTTTGGTGAAGATACCTCATTTGGTTCATGAGTTATAGCCATTTTAGTAAAAATGGCCCCCCACCTGACAAACTTTTTGGGGTCCTTTCGCAACGATGAGTCAAAATTTGAGATTTTTTTGATAATTATTGGTATTCACTGTCCAGAGAACATTTCTGCACTGGTTTGGTTCCAATCGGGCAAAAAACCTAGGACTAGTTCGCAAAAGTAGGTTTCAGATATAACGCCATTTTGCGGAAAAACGGTACGTCCTAGAGCACAAATCGCGCCTGTACACTTTTGTGCGTATTGACCCAAGGATTGCAACGATGTAAAGTTTTTGAGTCTACGACAAAAATTGTACGAGCTACGGCCAAAAATGTAAAAAAAGTTCGTTTTTTGCGCTGTAGCGCCCCCTTTAGGCCGATTTGGGCGAGACTTTGTATCTGAGTAGCGAGCAAGACTACTACGATCTGACCAAGTTTCAGCTCTCTAGGCCTTACGGTTTGGGCTGCACGATCAGTTTTACCGGAGAAGAATAATAATAATAATAAAAATCCTTACAATTACAAAAGGGTTTCAGCACTACGTGCTCGAACCCCTAATAATAATAAATATAGCTGCAAGCAGCAATTACCGGGGTTCGAGCATATAAGGCCTTTTAGGTGGTATACAAAGTTGTTCAGAATGAGGGGATATATCATACAGATGTAAGTGTAAGATCTAGTGTTTGTGTGAATAGATGAGCATTTTTTTAACAATTTGAGGCCATTTACCATGTTTTGAAAACATTTTTAACTGTTATTGCGCCACCTATGCTCTGATCTCCATGAAGCTTTGCATGCTTGTTAAGAATCATCTGACAAAGGTTTTCTCCAATTTTCGTAACATTTTGAGTTTTCGTTTTGGTTTTATAAGCTTTTGGGTATATGTGGCCACGCCCTATTTTAAATACCCCGATTACATCTAACCGAAGGACAAAATTCAACATTTTTTTGATAATTATTGATCTAGAGTGTCCAGAGAATATTACTGCAATGGTTTGATCGAGATTGAGCAAAAAACCTAGGACTAGTTCGCAAAAGTACGTTTTTCACATATTTGTGAATATTTAATGAACGACTTGAATGACAGCAATGGTTCTTGAAACAAAGTTGTTCATCATGAGGAGATCTATCAAATGATATAAAGATCTAGTGTTTGTGTAAATATAAGTGCATATATTTAGCCGTTAGAAGCCATTTACCATACACAGCTTGTGTTTTTGAAGCCTTTTTAACTGTTATAGCGCCACCTATGGTCCGATCTTCACGAAACTTTGCATGCTTATTAAGAGTCATCTGTCACATGTTCTCACCACGTTTCGTAAAGTTTTGAGTTTTTGTTTAGGTTTTATAAGCTTTTGGGTATTTTTGGCCACGCCCCTTTTCTAAATGACCCCGTTATGGCTAACCAAATGACAAAATTTCACATTTTTTTGATAATTATTGATCTAGAGAGTCTGGAGAACTGCGCTACAGTGGTTTGATCGAGACTGAGCAAAAAACCTAGGACTAGTTCGCAAAAGTAGTTTTTTAACATATTTGTGAATAATTAATGAAAGGTTTGATTGACAGCAATGGTTCTTGAGGCAAAGTTGCTCAGCATGAGGTGATCTATCAAATGATGTGCATATTGTGTAGATGTGTGGAACACCATGTGTGTACAGAGGCAAAAAAACTTGTTAGCGCCAACTAGTGGCCGATTTCTTTCAAAATTCTTACAGACCTTTAGGGCCATGAGTCGAACATGCCCACCGAGTTTTGTTCCAATCGCCCTCTGTTAACCTTGTCAAATAGGTGCTCAAACTTCATTGGCCAATGGCGGTCATGTTTTTTGAGATACGCCAATGCCCTCATAGACACTTGTGCCCCTTTGGTCCAAGAGACTGCATACCAATTTTCAAGTCAATCGGACTAACGGCGGTGTATTCATAGCCAATAATATGTTTTTTCAGTTTTATAGCGCCACCAAGTGGTCAAGCTCCGCAATTTTTTTGATTTGACCAAAGATTAAGCTTCTACATATGTGTACCAAGTTTGGTGAAGATATCTCATTCCTTTCAAAAGTTATAGCCATTTTAGTAAAAGTGGCCCCGTCACTTTGGAACGTTTTGGTGGCCCTTTGTGACCGTGAGTGAAAAGTTCAACTTTTTTTTGATAATTATTAATATTCAGTGTCCAGAGAATATTTCTGCACTGGTTTGGTTCCGATTGGGTGAAAAACCTAGGACTAGTTCGCAAAAGTAGGTTTCGGATTCACGTCCATTTTTCGGGGTCAACCGTGCGTCGCAGCTCAAAAATTTCACACTCCACTTTTGTTCGGGCTGACCCAAGGAACGCAACGATGTAAAGTTTTTGAGATTACGACAAACGGTTTACGAGCTTAGGCCAATAAACTGATAAATTTTAGTTTTTTGCGCTGTAGCGCCACCTTTAGGCCGATTAGGCTCAGTCTTTGTCAGAATGTCCCCCCAGGGAGCTCTACCTTCTGGCCAAGTTTCAAGTCTCTAGGCCTTACGGTTTGGGCTGCCCATTCAGTTTTAGGGGAAAAAAAAAATTATCCTATCAATTACAAATAGATAATATAGCTGCAAGCAGCAATTACCGGGGTTCGAGCATATAAGGCCTTTCAGGTGGTATGCAAAGTTGTTCAGAATGAGGGGATATATCATACAGATGTAAGTGTAAGATCTAGTGTTTGTGTGAATAGATGAGCATTTTTTAACAATTTGAGGCCATTTACCATAGAAATCTTGTTTTTAAAGCCTTTTTAACTGTTATTGCACCACCTATAGTCTGATCTGCATGAAACTTTGCATGCTTGTTAAGAATCATCTGACATATGTTCTCACCAATTTTCGTAATGTTTTGAGTTTTTGTTTTGGTTTTATAAGCTTTTGGGTATATGTGGCCACGCCCCTATTGTAAATGGCCCCATTACAGCTACCCAAAGGACAAAATTCAACATTTTTTTGATAATTATTGATCTAGAGAGTCCAGAGAATATTACTGCAGTAGTTTGATCGAGATTGAGCAAAAAACCTAGGACTAGTTCGCAAAAGTAGCTTTTTCACATATTTGTGAATATTTAATGATTGATTTGATTGACAGCAATGGTTCTAGAGGCAAAGTTGTTCATCATGAGGA
This sequence comes from Labeo catla, assembly GCA_012976165.1. Taxonomy (NCBI): domain Eukaryota; kingdom Metazoa; phylum Chordata; class Actinopteri; order Cypriniformes; family Cyprinidae; genus Labeo; species Labeo catla. The sequence goes on along the minus strand of VONZ01003053.1, from coordinate 36,944 downwards.
GATCTATCAAATGATATGCATATTTTGTGGATGTGTGAAACACCACGTGATTATAGAGGCAAAAAACTTGTTAGCGCCAACTAGTGGCCGATTTGTTTCAAAATTCTTACAGACCTTTATGGCCATGAGTCGAATATGCCTAGTGAGTTTCGTTCCGATCGGCCTCTGTTAAGCTTGTCTAATAGGTGCTCAATCTTCATTGGCCGATGGCGGCCATGTTTTTTTAGATACGCCAATGTCCTCATAGACCCTTGTGGGACATTGGACAGAGACACTGCATACCAAGTTTGAGGTCGATCGGACTAACAGTTGTGTAATTATAGCTGTTTTTGTGTTTTTGCATCTCATAGCACCACCAAGTGGTCAAGCTCGGCAATTTTTTTTATTTCACCAAAGATTGAGATATTACACATGCGTACCGAGTTTGGTGAAGATACCTCATTCGGTTCATGAGTTATAGCCATTTTAGTAAAAATGGCCGTCCACCTGACAAACTTTTTGCGGCCCCTTCGCAACGATAAGTGGAAATATGACATTTTTTTGATAATTATTGATCTTCACTGTCCAGTGAACATTTCTGCACTGGTTTGGTTCTGATCGGGCGAAAAACCTAGGACTAGTTCACAAAAGTAGGTTTTGGACATGATTAAAATTTGCGGGAAAACGGGGCCTCCAGGACCCCAAATCACAGGGGGGTTTTTCAATTTGTATTGACCCAAGGATTCCAAATATCTAATTTTTTTGAGTCTATGACAAGCGGTTTAGGAGTTATGAGCACTTTCGCGTTTTGGTTCACTATAGCGCCACCTATGGGCCGTTTGGGCTCATACTTTGATAGGTTCTCCCCAAATTGAGGTCTACCATCTGGCCAAGTTTGAAGTCTCTAGGCCTTACGGTTTGGTCTGCACGATAAGTTTTACGGCAGAAAAATAATAATAAAAATAATAATAAATATAGCTGCAAGCAGCAATTACCGGGGTTCGAGCATTAAGGCCTTTTAGGTGGTATGCAAAGTTGTTCAGAATGAGGGGATATATCATACAGATGTAAGTGTAAGATCTAGTGTTTGTGTGAATAGATGAGCATTTTTTAACAATTTGAGGCCATTTACCATAGAAATCTTGTTTTTAAAGCCTTTTTAGCTGTTATAGCGCCACCTATGCTCCGATCTCCATGAAACTTTGCACGCTTGTTAAGAATCATCTGACACATGTTTTCACCAATTTTTGTAAAGTTTTGAGTTTTCGTTTTGGTTTTATAGGCTTTTGGGTATATGTGGCCACACACCTTTTGTAAATTAACCCAGTTATAGCTAACCAAAGGAAAAAAATCAACATTTTTTTGATAATTATTGATCTAGAGAGTGCAGAGAATATTACTGCATTGGTTTGATCGCGATTGAGCAAAAAACCTAGGAATAGTTCGCAAAAGTAGGTTTTTCACATATTTGTGAATAATTAATGAACGATTTGATTGACAGCAATGGTTCTTGAGGCAAAGTTGTTCATCATGAGGAGATCTATCAAATGATATGCATATTGTGTGGATGTGTGAAACACCACGTGATTATAGAGCCATAAAACTCGTTAGCGCCAACTAGTGACCGATTTCTTTCAAAATTCTTACAGACCTTTAGGGCCATGAGTTGAACATGCCCACCGAGTTTTGTTCCGATCGACCTCCGTTAACCTTGTCAAATAGGTGCTCAAAATTCATTGGCCAATGGCGGCCATGTTTTTTGAGACACTTGTGCCCCTTTAGTCCAAGAGACTGCATACCAATTTTCAAGTCAATCGGACTAACGGCGGTGTATTTATAGCCAATAATATGTTTTTTCAGGCTTATAGCGCCACCAAGTGGCAGAGCTGTGCAATTTTTTTTTTATTTGACCAAAGATTTAGCTTATGCACATGTGTACCGAGTTTGGTGTAGATATCTCATTCCATTCAAAAGTTATAGCCAAATGTAAGAATTTGGTAATGTTAGCATAGAACGTTTTGGCATTCCTATTCGACCGGGAGTCAAAATTTCAACTTTTTTTTGATAATTATTGATATTCACTGTCCAGAGAACATTTCTGCACTGGTTTGGTTCCAATCGGGCGAAAAACCTAGGACTAGTTCGCAAAAGTAGGTTTCGGATATAACACCATTTTGCGTAAAAACGGTACGTCCTAGAGCAACAAACACCACAGAGCAATTTTGTGCGTATTGACCCATGGATTGCAACGATGTAAAGTTTTTGAGTCTACGACAAAAATTGTACGAGCTATGGCCAAAAATGTCAAAAATATTAGTTTTTTGCGCTGTAGCGCCACCTTTAGGCCGATTAAGCTCAGTCTTTGTCAGAATGTCCCCACAGGGAGCTCTACCTTCTGGCCAAGTTTCAAGTCTCTAGGCCTTACGGTTTGGGCTGCCCATTCAGTTTTATGGGGAAAAAAAAATTATCCTAACAAATACAAATAGATAATATAGCTGCAAGCAGCAATTACCGGGGTTCGAGCATTTAAGGCCTTTGAGGTGGTATGCACATTTGTTCAGAATGAGACGATATATCATACAGATGTAAGTGTAAGATCTAGTGTTTGTGTGAATAAATGAGCATTTTTTAACAATTTGAGGCCATTTACCATAGAAATCTTCTTTTTAAAGCCTTTTTAACTGTTATTGTGCCACCTATGCTCCAATCTCCATGAAACTTTGCATGCTTGTTAAGAATCATCTGATACATGTTATCACCAATTTTCGTAAAGTTTTGAGTTTTCGTTTTGGTTTTATAAGTTTTTGGGTATATGTGGCCACGCCTCTTTTGTAAATGGCCCCATTACAGCTAACTAAAGGACAAAATTCAACATTTTTTTAATAATTATTGATCTAGAGAGTCCAGAGAACATTACTGCAGTGGTTTGATCGAGATTAAGCGAAAAACCTAGGACTAGTTCGCAAAAGTAGGTTTTTAGCATATTTGTGAATATTTAATGAACGATTTGATTGACAGCAATGGTTCTTGAGGCAAAGTTGTTCATCATGAGAAGGTCTATCAAGTGATATGCATATTGTGTGGATTTGTGAAACACCACGTGATTACAGAGCCATAAAACTTGTTAGCGCCAACTAGTGGCCGATTTCTTTCAAAATTCTTACAGACCTTTAGGACCATGAGTCGAACATGCCCATTGAGTTTCGTTCCGATCGGCCTCCGTTAACCTTGTCTAATAGGTGCTCAAATTTCATAGGTCGATGGCGGCCATGTTTTTTGAGATACGCCAATGTTCTCATAGACCCTTATGGCACATTGGACAGAGACACTGCATACCATTTTTCAGGTTGATTGGACTGACGGTTGTGAAGTTATAGCCATTTTTATGTTTTTTCTCTATTATAGCGCCCCCAAGTGGTCAAGCTCCACAGTTTTTTTGGATTTCACCAAAGGCTGAGATTTTACATATGTGTTCTGAGTTTGGTGATGATATGTCATTCTGTTCCAACGTTATAGCCTTTTTACTAAAAGTGGCCCCGCCTCTTTTGAACGTTTTGGCGCCCCTTTGCGACTGTGAGTCAAAAGTTTAACTTTTTTTTGATAATTATTGATCTAGGGAGTCTGGAGAACTGTGCTGTAGTGGTTTGATCGAGATCGAGTGAATAACCTAAGACTAGTTCGCAAAAGTGGGTTTTTCACATATTTGTGAATATGTAATAAACGACTTGATTGACAGCAATGGTTCTTGAGGCAAAGTTGCTCAGCATGAGGAGATCTATCATATGGTACGAAGTTCTAGTGTTTCTGTGATTATATGAGCATGTTATAGCAATTTAAGGCAATTCTACTTTTTGAAATTTCTCGTGGTTAAGTTGAAGCCTTTAACCGTCATGAAGCGCCACCAAACCCGACTCCATGAAATTTACATGTTTGTTAAGAGTCATCTGACACATAAGCCCAACTTGTAAAGTTTGTTTTTGTTTAGGTTTGATAGGCTTTTGGGCATATGTGGCCACACCCCTTTCTAAATGACCCCGCGAGTAGCCCAAAGGACAAAATTCCACATTTATACCACGACCATATCTGAGAACTGGGCGCTGCAGTGGTTTGATTGACTGGCTGAAAACCTAGGGACTAGTTCTCTCAAAAGTAGGTTTTCTGCCATATTTGTGAATAATTAGTGAACGGCTTATCGACGCAGCAAACAGTTCTGGAGTGCGTGCCGTTTCAGCATGTGGAGATCTATCAAATGATATGCATATTGTGTGGATAAAACACCACGAGTGAGGCACGCTAGAGTGGCAAAAACTCCGCTAGCTTCAACTAGTGGCCGCATTTCTTCAAAATTCTTACAGACCTTTAGGCCATGGTCGAAGGTGCCCTGCGGAAGTTGGTTCGGTCGGCCTCTGTTAACCCCGGTCTAATGGGTGCCTAAACTGCTATCGATGTATGCCATGTTTTTGATATACCGGCCCTATAGATACATCTGTGCCCTTTTAGTCCAAGAGACTGTATACCGAATTTCGCCGGGACCGGATTCGAACGCGTACGAGAATAATAATATGTTTTCAGGCCAGAAGCCACCAAGTGGCAGAGCAGTGCAATTTTTGTTATTTGACCAAAGATTGAGATTATACACATGTGTACCGAGTTTGGTGTAGATATCTCATTCCATTCAAAAGTTATAGCCAAATGTAAGAATTTGCTAACGTTAGCATAGAACGTTTTGGCATTCCTATTCGACCGTGAGTCAAAATTTCAACTTTTTTTTGATAATTATTGATATTCACTGTCCAGAGAACATTTCTGCACTGGTTTGGTTCCGATCGGGCGAAAAACCTAGGACTAGTTCGCAAAAGTAGGTTTCAGACATAGCGCCATTTTGCGGAAAAACCGGGCTTCGTACGAAAAATCTGCGCCAGTGCACTTTTGTGCGTATTGACCCAAGGATCGCAACGATGTAAAGTTTTTGAGTCTACGACAAAAAATGTACGAGCTAGGGCCAAAAATGTAAAAAAAGTTAGTTTTTGGCGCTGTAGCGCCCCCTTTAGGCCGATTGGGCCGGTTCTTTGCGCCTGAGTAGCGAGGAGGACTACTACCTTCTGACCAAGTTTCAGCTCTCTAGGCCTTACGGTTTGGGCTGCACGTTCAGTTTTAGCGCGGAATAATAATAATAATAAAAAAAATCCTAACAATTACAATAGGGTTTCAGCGCTACGCGCTCGAACCCCTAAAAATCCTAACAATTACAATAGGGTTTCAGCGCTACGCGCTCGAACCCCTAAATATAGCTGCAAGCAGCAATTACCGGGGTTCGAGCATTTAAGGCCTTTGAGGTGGTATGCAAATTTGTTCAGAATGAGGTGATATATCATACAGACAGAAGTGTAAGATCTAGTGTTTGTGGGAATAGATGAGCATTTTTTAACAATTTGAGGCCATTTACCATAGAAATCTTGTTTTTAAAGGCTTTTTAACTGTTATAGCGCCACCTATGCTCCGATCTCCATGAAACTTTGCATGCTTGTTAAGAATCATCTGACACATGATTGCTCCAATTTTCATAACGTTTTGAGTTTTTGTTTAGGTTTTATAGGCTTTTGGATATATGTGGCCACTCCCCTTTTGTAAATGACCCTGTTATAGCTAACCAAAGGACAAAATTCAACATGTTTTTGATAATTATTGATCTAGAGAGTCCAGAGAACATTACTGCAGTGGTTTGATCGAGATTGAGTGAAAAACCTAGGACTAGTTCGCAATAGTAGGTTTTTCACATATTTGTGAATAATTAATGAACGGTTTGACTGACAGCAATGGTTCTTGAGGCAAAGTTGTTCATCATGAGGAGATCTATCAAGTGATATGCATATTGTGTGGATGTGTGAAACACCACGTGATTACAGAGGCAAGAAATTCGTTAGCGCCAACTAGTGGCCGATTTCTTTTAAAGTTCTTACAGACCTTTAGGACCATGAGTCTAACATGCCCAGTGAGTTTTGTTCCGATCGGCCTCAGTTAACCTTGTCTAATAGGTGCTCAAAATTCATAGGTCGATGGCGGCCATGTTTTTTGAGATACGCCAATGTTCTCATAGACCCTTATGGCACATTGGACAGAGACACTGCATACCATTTTTCAGGGTGATTGGACTGACGGTTGCGACGTTATAGCCATTTTTATATTTTTTCTCTATTATAGCGCCCCCAAGTGGTCAAGCTCCGCAATTTTTTGGATTTGACCAAAGGCTGAGCTTTTACATAAGTGTTCTGAGTTTGGTGATGATATGTCATTCTGTTCCAAAGTTATAGCCTTTTTACTAAAAGTGGCCCTGCCTCTTTTGAACGTTTTGGCGCCCCTTTGCGACTGTGAGTCAAAAGTTTAACTTTTTTTTCATAATTATTGATCTAGGGAGCCTGGAGAACTGTGCTGCAGTGGTTTGATCGAGATCGAGTGAATAACCTAGGACTAGTTCTCAAAAGTGGGTTTTTCACATATTTGTGAATATGTAATAAACGACTTGATTGACAGCAATGGTTCTTGAGGCAAAGTTGCTCAGCATGAGCAGATCTATCATATGGTATGAAGTTCTAGTGTTTCTGGGATTATATGAGCATGTTATAGCAATTTAAGGCAATTTACTTTTGAAATTTCGTGTTGTTGAAGCCTTTTTAACTGTCATAGCGCCACCTATGGTCCCATCTCCATGAAATTTTACATGCTTGTTAAGAGTCATCTGACACATGTTTTCTCCAACTTTTGTAAAGTTTTGAGTTTTTGTTTAGGTTTGATAGGATTTTGGGTATATGTGGCCACGCCCCTTTTCTAAATGACCCCGTTATAGCTACCCAAAGGACAAAATTCCTAATTTTTTTGATAATTATTGATCTAGAGAGTCTGGAGAACTGCGCTGCAGTGGTTTGATCGAGATTGAGCGAAAAACCTAGGACTAGTTCGAAAAAGTAGGTTTTTCACATATTTGTGAATAATTATTGAATGATTTGATTGACAGCAATGGTTCTTGAGGCAAAGTTGCTCAGCATGTGGAGATCTATCAAATGATATGCATATTGTGTGGATGTGTGAAACGCCACGCGAGTGAGGCATGTTAGAGTGGCAAAAAAGTCGTTAGCGCCAACTAGTGGCCGATTTCTTTCAAAATTCTTACAGACCTTTAGGGCCATGAGTCGAACATGCCCAGTGAGTTTCATTCCGATTGACCTTCGTTAACCTTGTCTAATGGGTGCTCAAACTTCATTGGCCGATGGCAGCCATGTTTTTTGAGATACGCCAATGTCCTCATAGACCCTTATGGCACATTGGACAGAGACACTGCATACCAATTTTCAGGGCGATCGGACTAACGATTGCATAGTTATAGTCATTTTATTGTTTTTCNTAGTTCGCAAAAGTAGGTTTTTCACATATTTGTGAATAATTATTGAATGATTTGATTGACAGCAATGGTTCTTGAGGCAAAGTTGCTCAGCATGTGGAGATCTATCAAATGATATGCATATTGTGTGGATGTGTGAAACGCCACGCGAGTGAGGCATGTTAGAGGGGCAAAAAAGTCGTTAGCGCCAACTAGTGGCCGATTTCTTTCAAAATTCTTACAGACCTTTAGGGCCATGAGTCGAACATGCCCAGTGAGTTTCGTTCCGATTGACCTTCGTTAACCTTGTCTAATGGGTGCTCAAACTTCATTGGCCGATGGCAGCCATGTTTTTTGAGATACGCCAATGTCCTCATAGACCCTTATGGCACATTTGACAGAGACACTGCATACCAATTTTCAGGTCGATCGGACTAACGATTGCATAGTTATAGTCATTTTATTGTTTTTCAGGCTTTTAGCGCCACCAAGTGGCAGAGCTGTGCAATTTTTTTATTTGACCAAAGATTGAGCTTGTACATAAGTGTGTCAAGTTTCGTAACGATATGCCATTTGGTTCCTGAGTTATAGCCATTTTAGTAAAAATGGTCCTCCACCTGACAAACTTTTTGGGGCCCCTTCGCAACGATGAGTCAAAATTTCAACTTTTTTTTGATAATTATTGATATTCACTGTCCAGAGAACATTTCTGCACTGGTTTGGTTCCGATCGGGCGAAAAACCTAGGACTAGTTCGCAAAAGTAGGTTTCTGACATTCGGCCATTTTGCGGAAAAACCGGGCTTCGTACGAAAAATCTGCGCCAGTGCACTTTTGTGCGTATTGACCCAAGGATTGCAACGATGTAAATTTTTTGAGTCTACGACAAAAAATGTACGAGCTAGGGCCAAAAATGTAAAAAAAGTTAGTTTTTTGCGCTGTAGCGCCACCTTAGGCCGATTGGGCCGGTTCTTTGCGCCTGAGTAGCGAGGAGGACTACTACCTTCTGACCAAGTTTCAGCTCTCTAGGCCTTACGGTTTGGGCTGCACGATCAGTTCTAGGGAAGAATAATAATAATAATAATAATAATAAAAAAAATCCTAACAATTACAATAGGGTTTCAGCGCTACGCGCTCGAACCCCTAAATATAGCTGCAAGCAGCAATTATCGGGGTTCGAGCATTTTAAGGTCTTTAAGGTGGTATGCTTAGGGTCTAGGCCAACCTGGATTCATGGCTGACAGTAAAACACATCCAAAATGGACAATATGCTCACAGAAATACACACACAGAAACTAAAAGTTTAAACTAATATATTAATACTGAATAAATATGTTTACACACACAGAGACATACATGCATACACATTTTCTTGTACAGATATTTGAAATAAATGATATGGGCCAACACTTTTACTTGCAAGTATTCTCTTTGTAACAGTTTGTGTCTTTTTCAGATTTCACTGTAATCATAATGTGGCATAATTGTAAAAAACTGATATGTCTGTATGAACAAAATTTTAAGCTTTGCCTAAATGTGATTTTAAATGTTATAACAGTGATTTTATAAGTGTTAATCGATCATCAAACCTATTAAAAACAGTGCTGTTCAGCTGAATAAGCCCATTAGTGGTCTTCTACTGACATCTAGTGCTTATTATTGCAATTTCATGCAATGTCTCATACAAACACTGAGATTTTAAACATCATAACTATTATAGTGTTATTTTTGCCCAGTCTCTCTTAAATTTTGCATATTTGTTTAGAATGAGATTATTTGTCATTTTTGTCACAGTTTTGAGAAGTTGCAAGCTTTCTTTTAAAAATGTTAGGCTTTTGGGTACAGTACATTTAAAGAACATATTTAAAGAACAGTTGGATTGACAGCAATGGTCTTAGACAAAAATTGTTGAGAATGAGGAGATCTATCATATGGTATGAAGATCTAGTGTTTGTGTGAAAAAATTAGCATTTTTTAGCAATTCGAGGCCAATTACAATAGAAATGTTGTGTTTTTGAAGCCTTTTAACTGTTATAGCGTCACCTATGATCCGATGCTATGGTTACTATGGTTTTAGGATGTAGTCCAACCCAAAATATATGGCTAACACTACAGCACATCTATGATGGACAATACAATCACAAACACAGAATATGAAATAGTTAAACTATTATATTAAAGTTCATTAAGCATTATTACGCACACACACACACACACACATTTTGTTGCACATAAGAGATTTCGGTCATAAATAGTAGGTGACAAAATGCCTACTGTAAGTCTTATGTTTTTAAGAGTTTATATATCATTTTCAGGTTTCACTGTAATCATAATCTTGCATAATTGTCAAATGTAATACATCTGTATAAATGAAGTGGTAAAGTTTTACTATATGTGATTTGAAATGATATAACATTGATTTAGTATCATCTTTGTATGAAATTAAAGCTTGAAACCATGAAAATGCACTGTTCTAGTCATTTCAGTGACCCATTAGTGGTCTTCTACTGCCATCTAGTGGTTATAGTTGCAATTTCACGTTTTAAAGAGAGATCCATTACTTTTAAGCTTTATAACTGTTACATGGCCTTTTTGCCTAATGTCTATGAAATGTATGTTTGTTTAAAATCGTATGATGATGATTTTACTTAGGTTTGTGAAATTTTGTTTTCTTTTAGGTTTTATAGACTTTTGGGTACAGTAGCTCATGATCATCTTATTATGTGGCCACATCCATGATGGAGAATACACTCACAAACAGAAATTAAATAGTTAAACTGTTACATTAATGTTCATTAAGCATTACTGCTCACATTTTGTTGCACATAAGAGATTTGTGTATTAAATGGTAGGTGACAAAATGTTTAGTGCAAGTCTTTTTAAGATTTTATATATAATTTTCAGGTTTCACTGTAATCATAATCTTGTATTATTGTCAAATATGATATATGTGTTTAAATGAAGTGTTAAACTTTGACTAAATGTGATTTGAAATGTTATAACAGTGATTTAGTCTTTGCATGAATTGAAATAAATGGAAAATCTGAGAATAGCACTGTTCATTTCAATGAGCCATTAGTGGTCTTCTACTGCCATCTAGTGGTTATAGTTGTAATTTCATGACATTTTAAAGAGCGATGCATAGTTTTTGAGCTTTATAACTGTTACATTGCCTTTTTTTGCCTGATGTCTTTAAAATGCAGGCTGGTTTAGAATCATATGATGATGATTTGACTTAGGTTTGTGAAATTTTCTTTTCTTTTAGGTTTTAGAGACTCGGTACAGTAGATCATGATCTTATTATTAAGTGGCTATCTAAATGGTAGGGATGTGACGAGACCAGTCGGATTTCGCGAGATCTCGTGACAGTATCCTCCCACAACATTTTGCCGGGTTTACATTAGAGCTGCACTATTAATCCTTAAAATATTGAGGTGTCGATTCAAACACCCAAGCGATCTTATTCCTAAATGACAACACGTTATCTTTGTCTATTAGGACTGTTTCACATCGCCAGTGTCAGTGGAGCGTGAAAAGCAGGTTTTGTCGCTGCCATGTTAATGAATCAGAAGATCGGAGTAAATGTGAACGCAGAAAGAGCAACACAAACAGTCTTTTCAACCACATTATAATGACTATTTCTGTGTTACAGATATTTAAATAATAGAAGTACTGGGATAAAAGTTTATAGTTTGGGCATAAACACTTATTGTCTACAGTAGCGATAAAAACGAAAGTATTTTAACACGGGTATCTATTGTCACGCTTATCCTCTTCCGCCAGGAGGTGGCGACAACTGCCCGTTTAAAAAAAAAGGTATGTCATTAAATCATTCATTCAGGAAATTTCAATAGTCAAACAAGTCTTAATGAAGTGAGACACTGTCTCCTTTATTGAATGTTTTTTTTTATTTTGTTTAAATGAATATATGTTTTTAAAAGACTTAAGCAATGAACAGTTTGTCATTTGCCATTTACCATACACAGCTTGTGTTTTTGAAGCCTTTTTAACTGTTATAGCGCCACCTATGGTCCGATCTTCGCTAAACTTTGCATGCTTGTTAAGAATCATCTGACACATGTTTTCACCAATTTTCGTAACGTTTTGAGTTTTTCTTTAGTTTTGATAGGCTTTTGGGTATATGTGGCCACGCCCCTGTTGTAAATGACCCTGTTATAGTTAACCAAAGGACAAAATTCAACATTTTGTTGATAATTATTGATCTAGAGAGTCCAGAGAATATTACTGCAGTAGTTTGATCGAGATTAAGCAAAAAACCTAGGACTAGTGCGCAAAAGTAGGTTTTTAAGATATTTGTGAATAATTAATGAACGGTTTGATTGACAGCAATGGTTCTTGAGGCAAAGGTGTTCATCATGAGGAGATCTATCAAATGATATGAAGATCTAGTGTTTGCGTGAATATTTGAGCATGTATTTAGCCATTTGAAGCCATTTACCATACACACCTTGTGTTTTTGAAGCCTTTTTAACTGTTATAGCGCCACCTATGGTCCGATCTTCACGAAACTTTGCATGCTTGTTAAGAGTCATCTGCCACATGTTTTCTCCAACTTTTGTAAAGTTTTGAGTGTTTGTTTAGGTTTGATAGGCTTTTGGGTATATGTGACCACGCCCCTTTTCTAAATGACCCCGTTATAGCTACCCAAAGGACAAAATTCCACATTTTTTTGATAATTATTGATCTAGAGAGTCTGGAGAACTGCGCTGCAGTGGTTTGATCGAGATTGAGCAAAACACCTAGGACTAGTTCGCAAAAGTAGGTTCTTCACATATTTGTGAATAATTAATGAACGGTTTGATTGACAGCAATGGTTCTTGAGGCAAAGTTGTTCATCATGAGGAGATCTATCAAATGATATGCATATTGTGTGGATGTGTGAAACACCACGTGATTACAGAGCCATAAACCTCGTTAGCGCCAACTAGTGACCGATTTCTTTCAAAATTCTTACAGACGTTTAGGGCCATGAGTCGAACATGCCCAGTGAGATTCATTCCGATTGACCTTCGTTAACCTTGTCTAATAGGTGCTCAAACTTCATTGGCCAATGGCAGCCATGTTTTTTTAGATACGCCAATGTCCTCATAGGCCCTTATGGCACATTGGACAGAGACACTGCATACCAATTTTCAAGTCGATCGGACTAACGATTGCATAGTTATAGTCATTTTTATGTTTTTTCAGGCTTATAGCGCCACCAAGTGGCAGAGCTGAGCATTTTTTTTTTATTTGACCAAAGATTGTGCTTATACACATGTGTACCGAGTTTGGTGAAGATATCTCATTTGGTTCATGAGTTATAGCCATTTTAGTAAAAATGGCCCTCCACCTGACAAACTTTTTGGGGCCCTTTCGCAACGATGAGTCAAAATTTCAACTTTTTTTGATAATTATTCATATTCAGTGTCCAGAGAACATTTCTGCACTGGTTTGGTTCCGATCGGGTGAAAAACCTAGGACTAGTTCGCAAAAGTAGGTTTCGGACATTCGGCCCTTTTGCGGAAAAATCAGTAATTTAGGTGTGTCGATTCAAACACACACGCGATCTTATTCCTAAATGACAACGAGTTATCTATGTCTATTAGGACTGTTTCACATCGCCAGTGTCAGTGGAGCGTGAGAAGCAGGTTTTGTCGCTGCCCATATTAATGAATCAGAAGATCGGAGTAAACGTGAATGCAGAAAGAGCAACACAAACAGTCTTTTCAACCACATTATAATCATTATTTCGGTGTTACAGATATTTAAATAATAGAAGTACTGGGATAAAAGTTTATAGTTTGGGTATAAACACTTATTGTCTACAGTAGCGATCAAAACGAAAGTATTTTAACACGTGTATCTATTGTAACGCTTATCCTCTTCCACCAGGAGGTGGCAACAACTGCCCGTTTAAAAAAAAAGTATGTCATTGAATCATTCATTCAGGAGATTTCAATAGTCAAACAAGTCTTAATGAAGTGAGACACCGTCTCCTTTATTGAAGGTTTTTTTTTTATTTTGTTTAAATGAATATATGTTTTTAAAAGACTTAAGTAATGAACAGTTTGTCATTTGCCATTTACCATACACAGCTTGTGTTTTTGAAGCCTTTTTAACTGTTATAGCGCCACCTATGGTCCAATCTTCACGAAACTTTGCATGCTTGTTAAGAATCATCTGACACATGCTCTCACCAATTTTCGTAAAGTTTTGAGTTTTTGATTAGGTTTGATAGGCTTTTGGGTATATGTGGCCATGCCCCTTTTGTAAATGCCCCCGTTATAGCTAACCAAAGGACAAAATTCAACATTTTTTGGATAATTATTGATCTAGAGAGTCCAGAGAATATTACTGCAGTGGTTTGATCGAGATTAAGCGAAAAACCTAGGACTAGTTCGCAAAAGTAGGTTTTTAACATATTTGTGAATGATTAATGAACGACTTGAATGACAGCAATGGTTCTTGAGGCAAAGTTGTTCATAATGAGGAGATCTATCAGATGATATTAAGATCTAGTGTTTATGTGAATATACTAGCATTTATTTTTCCATTTGAAGCCAATTACCATACACAGCTTGTGTTTTTGAAGCCTTTTTAACTGTTATAGCGCCACCTATGTTCCGATCTTCACGAAACTTTGCATGCTTGTTAAGAGTCATATGACACATGTTCTCACCAATTTTTGTAAAGTTTTGAGTTTTTGTTTAGGTTTTATAGGCTTTTGGACATATGTGGCCACGCCCCTTTTCTAAATGACCCCGTTACATCTAACCAAAAGACAAAATTCAACATTTTTTTGATAATTATTGATCTAGAGAGTCTGGAGAATATTACTGCAGTGGTTTGATCGAGATTGAGCAAAAAACCTAGGACTAGTTCGCAAAAGTAGGTTTTTTACATATTTATGAATATTTAATGAACGATTTGATTGACAACAATGGTTCTTGAGGCAAAGTTGTTTATCATGAGGAGATCTATCAAATGATATGCATATTGTGTGGATGTGTGAAACACCACGTGATTACAGAGCCATAAAACTTATTAGCGCCAACTAGTGGCCGATTTGTTTCAAAATTCTTACAGACCTTTAGGGCCATGCGTCAAACATGCCCAGTGAGTTTCGTTCCGATCGGCCTCCGTTAACCTTGTCTAATAGGTGCTCAAACTTCGTTGGACGATGGCGGCCATGTTTTTTGAGATACGCAAATGTTCTCATAGACCCTTATGGCACATTGGACAGAGACACTGCATACCAATTTTCAGTTTGATTGGACTGACGGTTGCGAAGTTATAGCCATTTTTATGTTTTTTCTCTATTCAAGCGCCACCAAGTGGTCAAGCTCCGCAATTTTTTGGATTTCACCAAAGGCTGAGCTTTTACATATGTGTTCTGAGTTTGGCGATGATATGTCATTCTGTTCCAAAGTTATAACCATTTTACTAAAAGTGGCCCCGCCTCTTGTGAACGTTTTGGCGCCCCTTTGCGACTGTGAGTCAAAAGTTTAACTTTTTTTTGATAATTATTGATCTAGGGAGTCTGGAGAACTGTGCTGCAGTGGTTTGATCGAGATTGAGTGAATAACCTAGGACTAGTTTGCAAAAGTAGGTTTTTCACATATTTGTGAATATGTAATAAACGACTTGATTGACAGCAATGGTTCTTGAGGCAAAGTTGCTCAGCATGAGGAGATCTATCATATGGTATGAAGATCTTGTGTTTCTGTGATTATATGAGCATGTTATAGTAATTTAAGGCTATTTATTTTTGAAATTTTGTGTTTTTGAAGCCTTTTTAAATGTCATAGCGCCACCTATGGTCCGAGCTCCAGAAAATTTTACATGCTTGTTAAGAGTCATGTGACACATGTTTTCCCCAACTTTTGTAAAGTTTTGAGTTTTTGTTTAGGTTTTATAGGCTTTTGGGTGTATGTGGCCACGCCCCTTTTCTAAATGACCCCGTTATAGCTACCCAAAGCACAAAATTCAACATTTTTTTGATAATTATTGATCTAGAGAGTCTGGAGAACTGCGCTGCAGTGGTTTGATCGAGATTGAGCGAAAAACCTAGGACTAGTTCGCAAAAGTAGGTTTTTCAGATATTTGTGAATAATTAATGAACGGTTTGATTGACAGCAATGGTTCTTGAGGCAAAGTTGTTCATCATGTGGAGATCTATCAAATGATATGCATATTGTGTGGATGTGTGAAACACCACGTGAGTGAGGCACATTACAGAGGCAAAAAACTCGTTAGCGCCAACTAGTGGCCGATTTGTTTCAAAATTCTTACAGACCTTTAGGGCCATGAGTCGAACATGCCCAGTGAGTTTCGTTCCGATCGGCCTCTGTTAACCTTGTCTAATGGGTGCTCAAACTTCATTGGCCGATGGCGGCCATGTTTTTTTGAGATACACAAATGTTCTCATAGACCCTTATGGCACATTGGACAGAGACACTGCATACCAATTTTCAGGTCGATCGGACCAACGAGTGCATAGTTATAGTCATTTTTATGTTTTTTCAGGCTTATAGCGCCACCAAGTGGCAGAGCTGTGCAATTTTTGTTATTTGACCAAAGATTGAGCTTATACACATGTGTACCGAGTTTGGTGTAGATATCTCATTTCATTCAAAAGTTATAGCCAAATGTAAGAATTTGCTAACGTTAGCATAGAACGTTTTGACATTCCTATTTGACGGTGAGTCAAAATTTCAACTTTTTTTTGATAATTATTGATATTCAGTGTCCAGAGAACATTTTAGCACTGGTTTGGTTCCGATCGGGCAAAAAACCTAGGACTAGTTCGCAAAAGTAGGTTTTGGACATAACGCCATTTTGCGGAAAAACCGGGCTTCGTACGAAAAATCTGCGCCAGTGCACTTTTGTGCGTATTGACCCAAGGATTGCAACGATGTAAAGTTTTTGGGTCTACGACAAGAATTGTACGAGCTAGGGCCAAAAATGTAAAAAAAGTTAGTTTTTTGCGCTGTAGCGCCACCTTTAGGCCGATTTGGGCAAGACTTTGTCAGAACGTCCCCACGGGGAGCTCTACGTTCTGGCCAAGTTTCAACTCTTTAGGCCTTACGGTGTGGTCTGCACGATCAGTTCTAGCGGAAAATAATAATAATAAAAAAAATCCTTACAATTACAATAGGGTTTCAGTGCTACGCACTCGAACCCCTAATAATAATAAAAAAAATCCTAACAATTACAATAGGGTTTCAGCGCTACGCGCTCGAACCCCTAAAAATCCTAACAATTACAATAGGGTTTCAGCGCTACGCGCTCGAACCCCTAAAAATAAAAAAAATCCTTACAATTACAATAGGGTTTCAGTGCTACGCACTCGAACCCCTAATAATAATAATA
The DNA here is from genome assembly GCA_012976165.1 of Labeo catla. NCBI lineage: Eukaryota > Metazoa > Chordata > Actinopteri > Cypriniformes > Cyprinidae > Labeo > Labeo catla. The sequence goes on along the minus strand of VONZ01003053.1, from coordinate 20,217 downwards.
ATAAAAAAAATCCTAACAATTACAATAGGGTTTCAGCGCTACGCGCTCGAACCCCTAAATATAGCTGCAAGCAGCAATTACCAGGGTTCGAGCAAATAAGGCCTTTGAGGTGGTATGCAAAGTTGTTCAGAATGAGGTGATATATCATACAGATGTAAGTGTAAGATGTAGTGTTTGTGTGAATAGATGAGCATTTTGTAACTATCTGAGACCATTTACCATAGAAATCTTGTTTTTAAAGCCTTTTTAACTGTTATAGCGCCACCTATAGTCCGATCTGCATGAAACTTTGCATGCTTGTTAAGAATCATCTGACATATGTTCTCACCAATTTTTGTAATGTTTTGAGTTTTTGTTTTGGTTTTATAAGCTTTTGGGTATATGTGGCCACGCCCCTATTGTTAATGGCACCATTACAGCTAACCGAAGGACAAAATTCAACATTTTTTTGATAATTATTGATCTAGAGAGTCCAGAGAATATGACTGCAGTGGTTTGATCGAGATTGAGTGAAAAACCTAGGACTAGTTCGCAAAAGTTGGTTTTTCACATATTTGTGAATAATTAATGAACGGTTTGATTGACAGCAATGGTTCTTGAGGCAAAGTTGCTCAGCATGAGGAGATCTATCAAATGATATGCATATTGTGTGGATATGTGAAACACCACGTGTGTACAGAGGCAAAAAAACTCGTTAGCGCCAACTAGTGGCCGATTTCTTCCAAAATTCTTACAGACCTTTAGGGCCATGAGTCGAACATGCCCAGTGAGTTTCGTTCCGATCGCCCTCCATTAACCTTGTCTAATAGGGGCTCAAACTTCATTGGTCGATTGCGGCCATGTTTTTCAAGATACACAAATGTCCTCATAGACCCTTATGGCGCATTGGACAGAGACACTGCATACCAATTTTCAGATCGATTGGACTGACGGTTGCGTAGTTATAGCCATTTTTAGGTATTTTTGCTCTTATAGCGCCACCAAGTGGTCAAGCACCGCAGTTTTTTGGATTTTACTACAGATTTAGGTTGTACACAAGTGTTCTGAGTTTGGTGATGATATGTCATTCTGTTCAAAAGTTACAGCCATTTTAGTAAAAGTGGCCCCGCCTCTTTTGAACATTTTGGCGCCCCTTTGCAACCGTGAGTCAAAAGTTTAACTTTTTTTTGTTAATTATTGATCTAGGGAGTCTGGAGAACTGTGCTGCAGTGGTTTGATCGAGATTGAGTGAATAACCTAGGACTAGTTCGCAAAAGTAGGTTTTTCACATATTTGTGAATATGTAATAAACGACTTGATTGACAGCAATGGTTCTTGAGGCAAAGTTGCTCAGCATGAGGAGATCTCTCATATGGTATGAAGTTCTAGTGTTTCTGTGATTATATGAGCATGTTATAGCAATTTAAGGCAATTTACTTTTGAAATTTCGTGCTTTTGAAGCCTTTTTAACTGTCATAGCGCCACCTATCGTCCGATCTCCATGAAATTTTACATGCTTATTAAGAGTCATCTCACACATGTTTTCTCCAACTTTTGTAAAGTTTTGAGTTTTTGTTTAGATTTGATAGGCTTTTGGGTATATGTGGCCACGCCCCTTTTCTGAATGACCCCGTTATACCTACCCAAAAGACAAAATTCAACATTTTTTTTGATAATTATTGATCTAGAGAGTCTGGAGAACTGCGCTGCAGTGGTTTGATCGAGATTGAGCGAAAAACCTAGGACTAGTTCGCAAAAGTAGGTTTTTCACATATTTGTGAATAATTAATGAATGATTTGATTGACAGCAATGGTTCTTGAGGCAAAGTTGTTCATCATGAGGAGATCTATCAAATGATATGCATATTGTGTGGATGTGTGAAATACCACGTGAGTGAGGCACGTTACAGAGGCAAAAAACATGTTAGCGCCAACTAGTGGCCGATTTCTTTCAAAATTCTTACAGACCTTTAGGGCCATGAGTCGAACATGCCCAGTGAGTTTCGTTCCGATCGGCCTCCGTTAACCTTGTCTAATAGGTGCTCAAACTTGATTGGCCGATGACGGCCATGTTTTTTGAGATATGCCAATGTCCTTATAGACCCTTATGGCACATTGGACAGAGACACTGCATGCCAATTTTCAGGTCGATCGGACCAACGATTGCATAGTTATAGTCATTTTTATGTTTTTTCCACCTTATAGCGCCACCAAGTGTCAGAGCTGTGCAATTTTTGTCATTTGACCAAAGATTGAGCTTATACACATGTGTACCGAGTTTGGTGCAGATATCTCATTTTATTCAAAAGTTATAGCCAAATGTATGAATTTGCTAACGTTATCATAGAACGTTTTGGCATTCCTATTCGACCGTGAGTCAAAATTTCAACTTTTTTTTGATAATTATTGATATTCACTGTCCAGAGAACATTTCTGCACTGGTTTGGTTCCGATCGGGCAAAAAACCTAGGACTAGTTCGCAAAAGTAGGTTTTGGACATAACGCCATTTTGCGGAAAAACCGGGCTTCGTACGAAAAATCTGCGCCAGTACACTTTTGTGCGTATTGACCCAAGGATTGCAACGATGTAAAGTTTTTGGGTCTACGACAAAAATTGTACGAGCTAGGGCCAAAAATGTAAAAAAAGTTAGTTTTTTGCGCTGTAGCGCCACCTTTAGGCCGATTTGGGCAAGACTTTGTCAGAACGTCCCCACGGGGAGCGCTACGTTCTGGCCAAGTTTCAACTCTTTAGGCCTTACGGTTTGGTCTGCACGATCAGTTCTAGCGGAAAATAATAATAATAAAAAAAATCCTTACAATTACAATAGGGTTTCAGTGCTACGCACTCGAACCCCTAAATATAGCTGCAAGCAGCAATTACCGGGGTTCGAGCATTTAAGGCCTTTAAGGTGCTATGCAAAGTTTTTCAAAATGAGATTTGTCATATGATATGAAGATCTAGTTTTTGTGTGAATATATGAGCATTTTTTTTAGCAATTTGAGATCATTTACCATAGAAATCCAGTGTTTTTGAAGCTTATAGCGCCACTTATTGTCCAATCTTCATGAAACGTTGCATGCTTGTTAAGAGTCATCTGACACATGTTCTTACCAATTTTCGTAAAGTTTTGAGTTTTTGTTTAGGTTTTATAGGCTTTTGTGTATATGTGGCCACACCCCTTTTATAAATGACCCCTTTATAGCTAACCAAAGGACAAAATTCCACATTTTTTTGATAATTATTGATCTAGAGCGTCTGGAGAACTCCGCTGCAGTGGTTTGATCGAGATTGAGCGAAAAACCTAGGACTAGTTCGCAAAAGTAGGTTTGTAACATATTTGTGAATAATTAATGAACGATTTGATTGACAGCAATGGTTCTTGAGGCAAAGCTTCTCGGCATGAGGAGATCTATCAAATGATATGCATATTGTGTAGATGTGTGAAACGCCACGCGATTACAGATCCAAAAAAATTCGTTAGCGCCAACTAGTGGCCGATTTCTTTCAAAATTCTTACAGACGTTTAGGACCATGAGTTGAACATGCCCACCGAGTTTCGTTCCAATCGACCTCCGTTAACCTTGTCAAATAGGTGTTCAAATTTCATTGGCCAATGGCGGCCATGTTTTTTGAGATACGCCAATGTCCTCATAGACACTTGTGCCCCTTTGGTCCAAGAGACTGCATACCAATTTTCAAGTCAATCGGACTAACGGCGGTGTATTTATAGCCAATAATATGTTTTTTCAGTTTTATAGCGCCACCAAGTGGTCAAGCTCCGCAATTTTTTTGATTTGACCAAAGATTAAGATTATACATATGTGTACCAAGTTTGGTGAAGATATCTCATTTCTTTCAAAAGTTATAGCCATTTTAGTAAAAGTGGCCCCGTCACTTTGGAACGTTTTGGTGGCCCTTTGTGACCGTGAGTGAAAAGTTCAACTTTTTTTTGATAATTATTGATATTCAGTGTCCAGAGAATATTTCTGCACTGGTGTGGTTCCGATTGGGTGAAAAACCTAGGACTAGTTCGCAAAAGTAGGTTTCGGATTCACGTCCATTTTTCGGGGTCAACCGTGCGTCGCAGCTCAAAAATTTCACACTCCACTTTTGTTCGGGCTGCCCCAAGGAACGCAACGATGTAAAGTTTTTGAGTCTACGACAAACGGTTTACGAGCTTAGGCCAATAAACTGATAAATTTTAGTTTTTTGCGCTGTAGCGCCACCTTTAGGACGATTAGGCTCAGTCTTTGTCAGAATGTCCCCACAGGGAGCTCTACCTTCTGGCCAAGTTTCAAGTCTCTAGGCCTTACGGTTTGGGCTGCCCATTCAGTTTTAGGGGAAAAAAAAAAAAATCCTATCAATTACAAATAGATAATATAGCTGCAAGCAGCAATTACCGGGGTTCGAGCATTTAAGGCCTTTGAGGTGGTATGCACATTTGTTCAGAATGAGACGATATATATCATACAGATGTAAATGTAAGATCTAGTGTTTGTGTGAATAGATGAGCATTTTTTAACAATTTGAGGCCATTTACCATAGAAATCTTGTTTTTAAAGCCTTTTTAACTGTTATAGCGGCACCTATTATCCGATCTTCACGAAACTTTGCATGCTTGTTAAGAGACATCTGACACATGTTTTCTCCAACTTTTGTAAAGTTTTGAGTTTTTGTTTAGGTTTTATAGGCTTTTGGATATATGTGGCCACTCCCCTTTTCTAAATGACCCCGTTATAGCTAACCAAAGGACAAAATTCAACATGTTTTTGATAATTATTGATCTGGAGAGTCCAGAGAACATTACTGCAGTGGTTTGATCGAGATTGAGTGAAAAACCTAGGACTAGTTCGCAAAAGTAGGTTTTTGACATATTTGTGAATAATTAATGAACGGTTTGATTGACAGCAATGGTTCTTGAAACAAAGTTGTTCATCATGAGGAGATCTATCAAATGATATGCATATTGTGTGGATGTGTGAAACACCACGTGATTACAGAGCCATAAAACTCGTTAGCGCCAACTAGTGGCCGATTTCTTTCAAAATTCTTACAGAGCTTTAGGCCCATGAGTCGAACATGCCCAGTGAGTTTCGTTCCGATCGGCCTCCGTTAACCTTGTCTAATAGGTGCTCAAACTTCATAGGTCGATGGCGGCCATGTTTTTTGAGATACGCCAATGTCCTCATAGACCATTATGGCACATTGGACAGAGACACTGCATACCAATTTTCAGGTTGATTGGACTGACGGTTGCGAAGTTATAGCCATTTTTATGTTTTTTCTCTATTATAGCGCCACCAAGTGGTCAAGCTCCGCAATTTTTTAGATTTGACCAAAGGCTGAGATTTTACATATGTGTTCTGAGTTTGGTGATGATATGTCATTCTGTTCCAAAGTTATAGCCATTTTACTAAAAGTGGCCCCACCTCTTTTGAACGTTTTGGCGCCCCTTTGCGACCGTGAGTCAAAAGTTTAATATTTTTATGATAATTATTGATCTAGGGAGTCTGGAGAACTGTGCTGCAGTGGTTTGATCGAGATCGAGTGAATAACCTAAGACTAGTTCGCAAAAGTGGGTTTTTCACATATTTGTGAATATGTAATAAACGACTTGATTGACAGCAGTGGTTCTTGAGGCAAAGTTGCTCAGCATGAGGAGATCTATCATATGGTATGAAGTTCTCGTGTTTCTGTGATTATATGAGCATGTTATAGCAATTTAAGGCAATTTACTTTTGAAATTTCGTGCTTTTGAAGCCTTTTTAACTGTCATAGCGCCACCTATCGTCCGATCTCCATGAAATTTTACATGCTTGTTAAGAGTCATCTGCCACATATTTTCTCCAACTTTTGTAAAATTTTGAGTTTTTGTTTAGGTTTTATAGGCTTTTGGGTATATGTGGCCACGCCCCTTTTCTAAATGACCCCGTTATAGCTAACCGAAGGACAAAATTCAACATTTTTTTGATAATTATTGATCTAGAGAGTCCAGAGAATATTACTGCAGTGGTTTGATCGAGATTGAGCAAAAAACCTAGGACTAGTTCGCAAAAGTAGGTTTTTCACATATTTGTGAATAATTAATTAACGGTTTGATTGACAGCAATGGTTCTTGAGGCAAAGTTGTTCATCATGAGGAGATCTATCAAATGATATGCATATTGTGTGGATGTGTGAAACACCACGTGAGTGAGGCACGTTACAGACGCAAAAAACTCGTTAGCGCCAACTAGTGGCCGATTTGTTTCAAAATTCTTACAGACCTTTAGGGCCATGAGTCGAATATGCCCAGTGAGTTTCGTTCCGATCGGCCTCTGTTAACCTTGTCTAATGGGTGCTCAAATTTCGTTGGCCGATGGCGGCCATGTTTTTTGAGATACGCCAATGTCCTCATAGCCCCTTATGGCACATTGGACAGAGACACTGCATACCAATTTTCAGGTCGATCGGACCAACGAGTGCATAGTTATAGTCATTTTTATGTTTTTTCAGGCTTATAGCGCCACCAAGTGGCAGAGCTGTGCAATTTTTGTTATTTGACCAAAGATTGAGCTTATACACATGTGTACCGAGTTTGGTGTAGATATCTCATTCCATTCAAAAGTTATAGCCAAATGTAAGAATTTGCTAACATTAGCATAGAACGTTTTGACATTCCTATTTGACGGTGAGTCAAAATTTCAACTTTTTTTTGATAATTATTGATATTCAGTGTCCAGAGAACATTTCTGCACTGGTTTGGTTCCGATCTGGCAAAAAACCTAGGACTAGTTCGCAAAAGTAGGTTTTGGACATAACGCCATTTTGCGGAAAAACCGGGCTTCGTACGAAAAATCTGCGCCAGTGCACTTTTGTGCGTATTGACCCAAGGATTGCAACGATGTAAAGTTTTTGGGTCTACGACAAGAATTGTACGAGCTAGGGCCAAAAATGTAAAAAAAGTTAGTTTTTTGCGCTGTAGCGCCACCTTTAGGCCGATTTGGGCAAGACTTTGTCAGAACGTCCCCACGGGGAGCTCTACGTTCTGGCCAAGTTTCAACTCTTTAGGCCTTACGGTTTTGTCTGCACGATCAGTTCTAGCGGAAAATAATAATAATAAAAAAAATCCTTACAATTACAATAGGGTTTCAGTGCTACGCACTCGAACCCCTAAATATAGCTGCAAGCAGCAATTACCGGGGTTCGAGCATTTAAGGCCTTTAAGGTGCTATGCAAAGGTATTCAAAATGAGGAGATTTGTCATATGATATGAAGAGCTAATGTTTGTGTGAATAGATGAGCATTAATTTAGCCATTTGAAGCCATTTACCATACAGAGTGTGTGTTTTTGAAGCCTTTTTAACTGTTATAGCGCCACCTATCTTCCGATCGTCACGAAACTTTCCATGCTAGTTAAGAGTGATCTGACACATGTTCTCACCAATTTTTGTAAAGTTTTGAGTTTTCATTTAGGTTTTATAGGCTTTTGGGTATATGTGGCCATGCCCTTTTTGTAAATGACCCCGTTACAGCTAACCGAATGACAAAATTCAACATTTTTTTGATAATTATTGATCTAGAGAGTTCAGAGAATATTACTGCAGTGGTTTGATCGAGATTGAGCGAAAAACCTAGGACTAGTTCGCAAAAGTAGGTTTTTAACATATTTGTGAATAATTAATGAACGATTTGATTGACAGCAACGGTTCTTGAGGCAAAGCTTCTTGGCATGAGGAGATCTATCAAATGATATGCATATTGTGTAGATGTGTGAAACGCCACGCGATTACAGATTCAAAAAATTTGTTAGCGCCAACTAGTGGCCGATTTCTTTCAAAATTCTTACAGACCTTTAGGGCCATGAGTCGAACATGCCCACCGAGTTTCGTTCCAATCAAACTCCGTTAACCTTGTCTAATGGGTGCTCAAACTTCATTGGCCAATGGCGGCCATGTTTTTTGAGATACGCCAGTGTCTTCATAGACACGTGTGCCCCTTTGGTCCAAGAGACTGCATACCAATTTTCAAGTCAATCGGACTAACGGCGGTGTATTTATAGCCAATAATATGTTTTTTCAGTTTTATAGCGCCACCAAGTGGTCAAGCTCCGCATTTTTTTGGATTTGACCAGAGATTAAGCTTATACATATGTGTACCAAGTTTGGTGAAGATATCTCATTCCTTTCAAAAGTTATAGCCATTTTAGTAAAAGTGGCCCCGTCACTTTGGAACGTTTTGGTGGCCCTTTGTGACCGTGAGTGAAAAGTTCAACTTTTTTTGATAATTATTGATATTCAGTGTCCAGAGAATATTTCTGCACTGGTTTGGTTCCGATTGGGTGAAAAACCTAGGACTAGTTCGCAAAAGTAGGTTTCGGATTCACGTCCATTTTTCAGGGTCAACCGTGCGTCGCAGCTCAAAAATTTCGCACTCCACTCTTGTTCGGGCTGACCCAAGGAACGCAACGATGTAAAGTTTTTGAGACTACAACAAACGGTTTACGAGCTTAGGCCAATAAACTGATAAATTTTAGTTTTTTGCGCTGTAGCGCCACCTTTAGGCCGATTAGGCTCAGTCTTTGTCAGAATGTCCCCACAGGGAGCTCTACCTTCTGGCCAAGTTTCAAGTCTCTAGGCCTTACGGTTTGGGCTGCCCATTCAGTTTTAGGGGGAAAAAAAATTATCCTATCAATTACAAATAGATAATATAGCTGCAAGCAGCAATTACCGGGGTTCGAGCATTTAAGGCCTTTGAGGTGGTATGCAAAGTTGTTCAGAATGAGGGGATATATCATACAGATGTAAGTGTAAGATGTAGTGTTTGTGTGAATAGATGAGCATTTTTTAACAATTTGAAGCCATTTACCATAGAAATCTTGTTTTTAAAGCCTTTTTAACTGTTATTGCGCCACCTATGCTCCGATCTCCATGAAACTTTGCATGCTTCTTAAGAGTCATCTGACACATGTTTTCTCCAATTTTCGTAAAGTTTTAAGTGTTCGTTTTGGTTTTATAAGCTTTTGGGTATATGTGGCCACTCCCCTTTTCTAAATGCCCCCGTTATAGCTAACCAAAGGACAAAATTCAACATGTTTTTGATAATTATTGATCTAGAGAGTCCAGAGAACATTACTGCAGTGGTTTGATCGAGATTGAGTGAAAAACCTAGGACTAGTTCGCAAAAGTAGGGTTTTCACATATTTGTGAATAATTAATGAACGGTTTGATTGACAGCAATGGTTCTTGAGGCAAAGTTGTTCATCATGAGGAGATCTATCAAGTGATATGCATATTGTGTGGATGTGTGAAACACCACGTGATTACAGAGGCAAGAAATTCGTTAGCGCCAACTAGTGGCCGATTTCTTTTAAAATTCTTACAGACCTTTAGGACCATGAGGCGAACATGCCCAGTGAGTTTTGTTCCGATCGGCCTCAGTTAACCTTGTCTAATAGGTGCTCAAAATTCATAGGTCGATGGCGGCCATGTTTTTTGAGATACGCCAATGTTCTCATAGACCCTTATGGCACATTGGACAGAGACACTGCCTACCATTTTTCAGGTTGATTGGACTGACGGTTGCGACGTTATAGCCATTTTTATATTTTTTCTCTATTATAGCGCCCCCAAGTGGTCAAGCTCCGCAATTTTTTGGATTTGACCAAAGGCTGAGCTTTTACATAAGTGTTCTGAGTTTGGTGATGATATGTCATTCTGTTCCGAAGTTATAGCCTTTTTACTAAAAGTGGCCCCGCCTCTTTTGAACGTTTTGGCGCCCCTTTGCGACTGTGAGTCAAAAGTTTAACTTTTTTTTCATAATTATTGATCTAGGGAGCCTGGAGAACTGTGCTGCAGTGGTTTGATCGAGATAGAGTGAATAACCTAGGACTAGTTCGCAAAAGTGGGTTTTTCACATATTTGTGAATATGTAATAAACGACTTGATTGACAGCAATGGTTCTTGAGGCAAAGTTGCTCAGCATGAGAAGATCTATCATATGGTATGAAGATCTTGTGTTTCTGTGATTATATGAGCATGTTATAGCAATTTAAGGTTATTTATTTTTGAAATTTTGTGTTTTTGAAGCCTTATTAAATGTCATAGCGCCACCTATGGTCCGATCTCCATAAAATTTTACATGCTTGTTAAGAGTCATCTGACACATGTTTTCTCCAACTTTTGTAAAGTTTTGAGTTTTTGTTTAGGTTTTATAGGCTTTTGGATATATGTGGCCCCGCCCCTTTTCTAAATGACCCCGTTATAGCTGACCAAAGCACAAAATTCAACATTTTTTTGATAATTATTGATCTAGAGAGTCCAGAGAATATTACTGCAGTGGTTTGATCGAGATTGACCAAAAAACCTAGGACTAGTTCGCAAAAGTAGGTTTTTCACATATTTGTGAATAATTAATGAACGGTTTGATTGACAGCAATGGTTCTTGAGGCAAAGTTGCTCAGCATGTGGAGATCTATCAAATGATATGCATATTGTGGGGATGTGTGAAACGCCACGTGAGTGAGGCACGTTACAGAGGCAAAAAACTCGTTAGCGCCAACTGGTGGCCGATTTGTTTCAAAATTCTTACAGACCTTTAGGGCCATGAGTCGAACATGCCCAGTGAGTTTCGTTCCGATTGACCTTTGTTAACCTTGTCTAATGGGTGCTCAAAATTCATTTGCCAATGGCGGCCATGTTTTTTGAGATACGCCAATATCCTTATAGACCCTTATGGCACATTGGACAGAGACACTGCATACCAATTTTCAGGTTGATTGGACTGACCGTTGCGAAGTTATAGTCAATTTATGTTTTTTCAGGCTTATAGCGCCATCAAGTGGCAAAGCTGTGCAATTTTTTTTATTTCACCAAAGATTAAGCGTATACACATGTGTACCGAGTTTGGTGAAGATATCTCATTTGGTTCATGAGTTATAGCCATTTTAGTAAAAATGGTCCTCCACCTGACAAACTTTTTGGGGCCCCTTCGCAACGATGAGTCAAAATTTCAACTTTTTTTTGATAATTATTGATATTCAGTGTCCAGAGAACATTTCTGCACTGGTTTGGTTCCGATCGGGCGAAAAACCTAGGACTAGTTCGCAAAAGTAGGTTTTGGACATTCGGCCATTTTGCGGAAAAACCGGGCTTCGTACGAAAAATCTGCGCCAGTGCACTTTTGTGCGTATTGACCCAAGGATCGCAACGATGTAAAGTTTTTGAGTCTACGACAAAAAATGTACGAGCTAGGGCCAAAAATGTAAAAAAAGTTAGTTTTTGGCACTGTAGCGCCACCTTTAGGCCGATTGGGCCGGTTCTTTGCGCCTGAGTAGCGAGGAGGACTACTACCTTCTGACCAAGTTTCAGCTCTCTAGGCCTTACGGTTTGGGCTGCACGATCAGTTCTAGGGAAGAATAATAATAATAATAATAAATATAGCTGCAAGCAGCAATTACCGGGGTTCGAGCATTAAGGCCTCTTAGGTGGTATGCAAAGTTGTTCAGAATGAGGGGATATATCATACAGATGTAAGTGTAAGATCTAGTGTTTGTGTGAATAGATGAGCATTTTTTAACAATTTGAGGCCATTTACCATAGAAATCTTGTTTTTAAAGCCTTTTTAACTGTTATTGCACCACCTATAGTCTGATCTGCATGAAACTTTGCATGCTTGTTAAGAATCATCTGACATATGTTCTCACCAATTTTCGTAATGTTTTGAGTTTTTGTTTTGGTTTTATAAGCTTTTGGGTATATGTGGCCACGCCCCTATTGTAAATGGCCCCATTACAGCTAACCGAAGGACAAAATTCAACATTTTTTTGATAATTACTGATCTAGAGAGTCCAGAGAATATTACTGCAGTCGTTTGATCGAGATTGAGCAAAAAACCTAGGACTAGTTCGCAAAAGTAGGTTTTTGACATATTTGTGAATAATTAATGAACGGTTTGATTGACATCAATGGTTCTTGAGGCAAAGTTGTTCATCATGAGGAGATCTATCAAATGATATGTATATTGTGTGGATGTGTGAAACACAACGTGATTACAGAGCCATAAAACTCGTTAGCGCCAACTAGTGGCCGATTTGTTTCAAAATTCTTACAGACCTTTAGGGCCATGAGTCGAACATGCCCAGTGAGTTTCGTTCCGATCGACCTCGGTTAACCTTGTCTAATAGGTGCTCAAACTTCATTGGCCAATGGCGGCCATGTTTTTTGAGATACGCCAATGTCCTCATAGACCCTTATGGCACATTGGACAGAGACACTGCATACCAATTTTCAGGTTGATTGGACTGACGGTTGCAAAGTTATAGCCATTTTTATGTTTTTTCTCTATTATAGCGCCCCCAAGTGGTCAAGCTCCGCAATTTTTTGGATTTGACCAAAGGCTGAGCTTTTACATACGTGTTCTGAGTTTGGTGATGCTATGTCATTCTGTTCCAAAGTTATAGCCTTTTTACTAAAAGTGGCCCCGCCTCTTTTGAACATTTTGGCGCCCCTTTGCGACTGTGAGTCAAAAGTTTAACTTTTTTTTGATAATTATTGATCTAGGGAGTCTGGAGAACTGTGCTGCAGTGGTTTGATCGAAATCGAGTGAATAACCTAAGACTAGTTTGCAAAAGTGGGGTTTTCACATATTTGTGAATATGTAATAAATGACTTGATTGACAGCAATGGTTCTTGAGGCAAAGTTGCTCAGCATGAGGAGATCTATCATATGGTATGAAGTTCTAGTGTTTCTGTGATTATATGAGCATGTTATAGCAATTTAAGGCAATTCACTTTTGAAATTTCGTGTTGTTGAAGCCTTTTTAACTGTCATAGCGCCACCTATGGTCCGATCTCCATGAAATTTTACATGCTTGTTAAGAGTCATCTGACACATGTTTTCTCCAACTTTTGTAAAGTTTTGAGTTTTTGTTTAGGTTTGATAGGCTTTTGGGTATATGTGGCCACGCCCTTTTCTAAATGACCCCGTTATAGCTACCCAAAGGACAAAATTCCACATTTTTTTGATAATTATTGATCTAGAGAGTCTGGTGAACTGCGCTGCAGTGGTTTGATCGAGATTGACCGAAAAACCTAGGACTACTTCGCAAAAGTAGGTTTTTCACATATTTGTGAATAATTAGTGAACGGTTTGATTGACAGCAATGGTTCTTGAGGCAAAGTTGCTCAGCATGTGGAGATCTATCAAATGATATGCATATTGTGTGGATGTGTGAAACGCCCCGCGAGTGAGGCATGTTACAGTGGCAAAAAACTCGTTAGCGCCAACTAGCGGCCGATTTCTTTCAAAATTCTTACAGACCTTTAGGGCCATGAGTCGAATGTGCCCAGTGAGTTTCGTTCCGATCGGCCTCCGTTAACCTTGTCTAATAGGTGCTCAAACTTTGTTGGCCGATGGCGGCCATGTTTTTTGAGATATGCCAATGTCCTCATAGACCCTTATGGGACATTGGACAAAGACACTACATACCAAGTTTGAGGTCGATCGGACTAATGGTTGCGTAGTTATAGCCATTTTCGTGTTTTTTCCCCTTATAGCGCCACCAAGTGTCAGAGCTGTGCAATTTTTTTTATTTGACCAAAGATTAAGCTTATACACATGTGTACCGAGTTTCGTGAAGATATCTCATTTGGTTCATGAGTTATAGCCATTTTACTAAAAGTGGCCCCGCCTCTTTCAAACGTTTTGGCGCCCCTTTGCGACCGTGAGTCAAAACTTCAACGTTTTTTTGATAATTATTTATCTTCACTGACCAGTGAACATTTCTGCACTGGTTTGGTTCTGATCGGGTGAAAAACCTAGGACTAGTTCGCAAAAGTAGGTTTTGGACAAATTTCAAAATGGCGGAAAAATTTGCATACCGGAAATGAAATCGGAGATAGCCATTTTGTTTTGATTCAGCCAAGGATTACAATGATATAAGGCACTTGAGTCTAGGACAAATGGTCTAGGAGTTATGACCAGTTTCGCGTTGTTGATCGCTGTAGCGCCCCCGTTAGGCCGATTGCGCCGGTTCTTTGCGCCTGAGTAGCGAGGGGGACTAGTACCATCTGACCAAGTTTCAGCTCTCTAGGCCTTACGGTTTGGGCTGCACGATCAGTTCTAGGGAAGAATAATAATAATAATAATAATAATAATAATAATAATAAAAAAAATCCTAACAATTACAATAGGGTTTCAGCGCTACGCGCTCGAACCCCTAAATATAGCTGCAAGCAGCAATTACCGGGGTTCGAGCATTTAAGGCCTTTGAGGTGGTATGCAAATTTGTTCAGAATGAGAGGATATATCATACAGATGTAAGTGTAAGATCTAGTGTTTGTGTGAATAGATGAGCATTTTTTAACAATTTGAGGCCATTTACCATAGAAATCTTGTTTTTAAAGCCTTTTTAACTGTTATAGCGCCATCTATGTTCCGATCTCCATGAAACTTTGCATGCTTGTTAAGAATCATCAGACACATGTTTTCACCAATTTTCGTAAAGTTTTGAGTTTTCGTTTTGGTTTTATAGGCGTTTGGGTATATGTGGCCACACGCCTTTTCTAAATTAACCCGGTTATAGCTAACTGAAGGACAAAATTCAACATTTTTTTGATAATTATTGATCTAGAGAGTCCAGAGAATATGACCGCAGTGGTTTGATCGAGATTGAGCAAAAAAACTAGGACTAGTTCGCAAAAGTAGGTTTTTAACGTATTTGTGAATAATTAATGAACGATTTGATTGACAGCAATGGTTCTTGAGGCAAAGTTGTTAATCATGAGGAGATCTATCAAATTATATGCATATTGTGTGGATGTGTGAAACACCACGTGATTACAGAGCCATAAAACTCGTTAGCGCCAACTAGTGGCCGATTTGATTCAAAATTCTTACAGACCTTTAGGTCCATGAGTCAAACATGCCCAGTGAGTTTCGGTCCGATCGGCCTCTGTTAACCTTGTCTAATAGGTGCTCAAACTTCATTGGTTGATGGCGTCCATGTTTTTTGAGATACGCAAATGTTCTCATAGACCCTTACGGCACATTGGACAGAGACACTGCATACCAATTTTCAGGTCGATCGGACCAACGATTGCATAGGTATAGTCATTTTTATGTTTTTTCAGGCTTATAGCGCCACCAAGTGGCAGAGCTGTGCAATTTTTGTTATTTTACCAAAGATTGAGCTTATACACATGTGTACCGAGTTTGGTGTAGATACCTCATTCCATTCAAAAGTTATAGCCAAATGTAAGAATTTGCTAACGTTAGCATTGAACGTTTTGGCATTCCTATTCGACCGTGAGTCAAAATTTCAACTTTTTTTTGATAATTATTGATATTCACTGTCCAGAGAATATTTCAGCAGTGGTTTGGTTCCGATCCATCGAAAAACCTAGGACTAGTTCGCAAAAGTAGGTTTCGGATTCACATCCATTTTTCGGGGTCAACCGTGCGTCGCAGCTCAAAAATTTCACACTCCACTTTTGTTCGGGCTGACCCAGGGAACGCAACGATGTAAAGTTTTTGAGTCTACGACAAACGGTTTACGAGCTTAGGCCAATAAACTGATAAATTTTAGTTTTTTGCGCTGTAGCGCCACCTTTAGGCCGATTAGGCTCAGTCTTTGTCAGAATGTCCCCACAGGGAGCTCTACCTTCTGGCCAAGTTTCAAGTCTCTAGGCCTTACGGTTTGGGCTGCCCATTCAGTTTTAGGGGAAAAAAAATTATCCTATCAATTACAAATAGATAATATAGCTGCAAGCAGCAATTACCGGGGTTCGAGCATTTTAAGGTCTTTAAGGTGGTATGCTTAGGGTCTACGTCAACCTGGATTCATGGCTGACAGTAAAACACCTCGAAAATGGAGAATATGCTCACAGAAGTACACACACAGAAACGAAAAGTTTAAACTAATATATTAATACTGAATAAACATGTTTACACACACAGAGACATACATGCACACACATTTTCTTGTACAGATATTTGAAATAAATGATATGGGCCAACACTTTTACTTGCAAGTATTCTCTTTGTAACAGTTTTTGTCTTTTTCAGATTTCACTGTAATCATAATGTGGCATAATTGTAAAAAACTGATATGTCTGTATGAACAAAATTGTAAGCTTTGCCTAAATGTGATTTTAAATGTTATAACAGTGATTTTATAAGTGTTAATCGATCATCAAACCTATTAAAAGCAGTTGTGTTCAGCTGAATAAGCCCATTAGTGGTCTTCTACTGACATCTAGTGGTTATTATTGCAATTTCATGCAATGTCTCATACAAACACTGAGATTTTAAACATCATAACTATTATAGTGTTATTTTTGCCCAGTCTCTCTTAAATTTTGCATATTTATTTAGAATGAGATTATTTGTCATTTTTGTCACAGTTTTGAGACGTTGCAAGCTTTCTTTTAAAAATTTTAGGCTTTTGGGTACAGTAGATTTAAAGAACATATTTAAAGAACAGTTGGATTGACAGCAATGGTCTTAGACAAAAAATTGTTGAGAATGAGGAGATATGGTATGAAGATCTAGTGTTTGTGTGAAAAAATGAGCATTTGTTAGCAATTCGAGGCCAATTACAATAGAAATGTTGTGTTTTTGAAGCCTTTTTAACTGTTATAGCGCCACCTATGATCCGATGCTATGGTTGCTATGGTTTTAGGATGTAGTCCAACCCAAAATATATGGCTAACACTACAGCACATCTATGATGGACAATACAATCACAAACACAGAATATGAAATAGTTAAACTATTATATTAAAGTTCATTAAGCATTATTACACACACACACACACACACACACACACACACATACACATACACATTTTGTTGCACATAAGAGATTTTGGTCATAAATAGTAGGTGACAAAATGCTTACTGTAAGTCTTATGTTTTTAAGAGTTTATATATCATTTTCAGGTTTCACTGTAATCATAATCTTGCATAATTGTCAAATGTAATACATCTGTATAAATGAAGAGGTAAAGTTTTACTAAATGTGATTTGAAATGTTATAACAGTGATTTAGTATCATCTTTGTATGAAATTAAAGCTTGAAACCATGAAAATGCACTGTTCTAGTCATTTCAGTGACCCATTAGTGGTCTTCTACTGCCATCTAGTGGTTATAGTTGCAATTTCACGTTCTAAAGAGAGATCCATTATTTTTAAGCTTTATAACTGTTACATGGCCTTTTTTGCCTAATGTCTATGAAATGTATGTTTGTTTAAAATCGTATGATGATGATTTTACTTAGGTTTGTGAAATTTTGTTTTCTTTTAGGTTTTATGGACTTTTGGGTATAGTAGATCATGATCCTCTTGTTAAGTGGCCCTGTTATCACTGTCCAAATGTAACTATTCAACATTTTTTGATAATAATTTATCTAGAGAGTCCAGAGAATGTTACTGCAGTGGTTTTATTGGTTTTGAGTCAAAAACCTAGGACTAGTTGAAAAAAAAAAAATAGGTTTTATGAATAATATCAAATATTTAAAGAACAGTTGGATTGACAGCAATGGTCCTGGAGGCAAAGTTGTTCAGAATGAGGACATCTATTATATGATATGAACAGCTAGTGGTTGTGTGAATATATTTGCATGTTTTTAGCAAGTTGAGGCCAATTACCATAGAAATTTTGTTTTTGAAGCCTTTTTAACTGTTATAGTGCCAACTATGGTCTGATCTTCATGAAACTTTGCATGCCTGTTTAGCATCATAAAAGGTTGTGTGGATTTAAGATGTAGTCCAATGCAAAATTTATGGCTAACACACTAAAACACATCCATGATGGAGAATACACTCACAAACAGAAATTAAATAGTTAAACTGTTATATTAATGTCCATTAAGCATTACTACACACACACACACACACACACATTTTGTTGCACATAAGAGATTTGTGTATTAAATGGTAGGTGACAAAATGTTTAGTGCCAGTCTTTTTAAGATTTTATATATAATTTCCAGGTTTCACTGTAATCATAATCTTGTATTATTGTCAAATATGAATATATGTGTTTAAATTAAGTGTTAAACTTTGACTAAATGTGATCTGAAATGTTATAACAGTGATTTACTCTTTGCATGAATTGAAATGAATGGAAAACAATCTGTGAATAGCGCTGTTCATTTCAATGAGCCATTAGTGGTCTTCTACTGCCATCTAGTGGTTATAGTTGTAATTTCATGACATTTTAAAGAGCGATGCATAGTTTTTGAGCTTTATAACTGTTACATTGCCTTTTTTTTTGCCTGATGTCTTTAAAATGCAGGCTTGTTTAGAATCATATGATGATGATTTGACTTAGGTTTGTGAAATTTTCTTTTCTTTTAGGTTTTATAGACTCGGGTACAGTAGATCATGATCTTATTATTAAGTGGCTATCTAAATGGTAGGTATGTGACGAGACCAGTCGGATTTCGCGAGATCTCGTGACAGTATCCTCCCACAACATTTTGCCATGTTTACATTAGAGCTGCACTATTAATCCTTAAAATATTGAGGTGTCGATTCAAACACCCACGCGATCTTATTCCTAAATGACAACGAGTTATCTATGTCTATTAGGACTGTTTCACATCGCCAGTGTCAGTGGAGCGTGAGAAGCAGGTTTTGTCGCTGCCCATGTTAATGAATCAGAAGGTCGGAGTAAATGTGAACGCAGAAAGAGCAACACAAACAGTCTTTTCAACCACATTATAATCATTATTTCTGTGTTACAGATATTTAAATAATAGAAGTACTGGGATAAAAGTTTATAGTTTGGGTATAAACACTTATTGTCTACAGTAGCGATAAAAACGAAAGTATTTTAACACGTGTATCTATTGTAACGCTTATCCTCTTCCGCCAGGAGGTGGCGACAACTGCCCGTTTAAAAAAAAAGTATGTCATTAAATCATTCATTCAGGAGATTTCAATAGTCAAACAAGTCTTAATAAAGTGAGACACTGTCTCCTTTATTGAATGTTTTTTTTATTTTGTTTAAATGAATATATGTTTTTAAAAGACTTAAGCAATGAACAGTTTGTCAGAACCACTAGTAAATTGTTATTTTGTTTAGTTTTCTAATCTTTTTTCTCCAGAATCGTGAGAGAATCATAATCTCCCATTTATAAAAAACAACTAGGATTCTCAATTTATCCAGAATCATGAAGCTCTTGTTTAAATGTTGTTTATTACTGCATATTATTCATTAAAATTGAAGTTTAATTTCATAAAGTTCAAAATGCACCTTAATTTTTTTGCATTTTGTGTTTTTCAGTTGAATGAAAGACTATTTTCCCTATATATTTCATCATTGAGGATTTCTTAAGAAAAGTTTAAAAATCTCGTCTCGTCTCGTTCTCGTGAACCCAAAAGTTACACCCAATTAGTGTCTCGTCACACCCCTACTAAATGGCTATCTAAATGCAAATGTTTAACTTTTTTTTTGGATAAATGTTTATCTAGAGAGTCCAGGCAATTTTACTGCAGTGGTTTCATTGATTTTGAGTTAAACACCTACAACTAGTTCACAAAAGTAGGTTTTTTAAATAATATGAAATATTTAAAGAACAGTTGGATTGACATTAATGGTCCAAAAGTCAAAGTTGTTCATCATTAGGAGATCTATCAAATGATATGAAGATCTAGTGTTTGTGTGAATATATGAGCATTTATTTAGCAATTTGAAGCCATTTACCATACACAGCTTGTGTTTTTGAAGCCTTTTTAACTGTTATAGCGCCACCTATGGTGCGATGTTCACGAAACTTTGCATGCTTGTTAAGAATCATCTGACACATGTTCTCACCAATTTTCGTAAAGTTTTGAGTTTTTGTTTAGGTTTGATAGGCTTTTGGGTATATGTGGCCAGGCCCCTTTTGTAAATGACCCCGTTATAGCTAACCGAAGGACAAAATTCAACATTTTTTTGATAATTATTGATCTAGAGAGTCCAGAGAATATGACTGCAGTGGTTTGAGCGAGATTGAGCGAAAAACCTAGGACTAGTTCGCAAAAGTAGGTTTTTGACATATTTTTGAATAATTAATGAACGGTTTGATTGACAGCAATGGTTCTTGAGGCAAAGTTGTTCATCATGAGGAGATCTATCAAATTATATGCATATTGTGTGGATGTGTGAAACACCACGTGATTACAGAGGCAAAAAACTCATTAGCGCCAACTAGTGGCCGATTTGTTTCAAAATTCTTACAGACCTTTAGGGCCATGAGTCGAACATGGCC
>VONZ01003052.1:0-29586 GCA_012976165.1 Labeo catla | reverse complement strand
CATTGGTTGTGGTACATGGAAAATAAAGGGTCTGAAATTTTAGTTAGTAGTTGACCTCCTTCATCTTGACAAAACCAGCTTGTAGATGCTGTTGCTGTCTTCAGCATCTGCTGAGTTTGAGACAGCATCTTTGTATCATTTAGTCAAAGTACTCAATGCAGGTAGTCTCTCAAGTAGGCCTTTCCAGAACACATCCAAATCCACCACTCCAAATGATAAAGCTCTGAGTGCTGCTGTGCCCAGACTTGCAAAGTAAGAAGTTAGTTCATTTTGTGACACATCACTTAATTGTGGAATGCCTTTGTAACACATTGCCATCCATTAAAGCAGTGTTACAAGGTTCAAACACCTTGACCTCCTGAAGAAATGTTATGGCTGGTTGCCCATCTGCCATGTACTTGCTGAGTTTATTCCCTGCATTGCTTATGCCTGGCTAACTGTGGCAAGAATCTCAGTCTTAATAGCAAATGGGAGTACACGGTTTGCAAAGTGCTGTGTACATGCTTTATACTGAAGCTCCATATTGGCAGTGAAGCTGACATGCAGATCTTCCAGATAACAGAATATGTTGGTGGTCACTTGACGTCCACCCTGGAAGATTCTGAGAGGCTGGAGGATGACCTTGCATTTGTCAACCTTGATGATCATCTTGGCATTTAGAGATTGAGCCAGATTTGTCTCTTTAAGTGTCTCATGAACTTTTACCACTGATGGCAGCGAACATCTGCCACCAGGGATGGATCTACCGGGGTGGCAACTGTAACCCTAAGAAAAAGCTGTGCCACCCCAGAATTATCACAGAATAAAATATAAATGTAAGCAGTGTTTCACGTGCTACTTTTCAGCAGGGCCGTGCACAGACCTTTTGAGGGGCATGTGCTGAAACTGAAAAAAGGGCACCCCCCCCAACCCCTCCACGAACCCCTCCACCACCAAAAAAATAACACACAATAATATTCTTATATTATATTTAATTAGTATTAATAACTTTTATACAGATACTATATACATATAGAGGGTATCTTTAAAACTAATTACAACAACACACCTGGCCTTCTAGAAAGTTAGCTTTACCAATTTGCCTCCTGGGTGGTTGTCTGTGTATTATTTGTCCTGTGTTTGTGAATTGGTTGTGCAATCTCTCTTATTTAGTTGTGTAAGATGTTCATTTTCTTTTTTTTCTTTGCTTTGCATACATGCAGATTACATTCTGCATGATAAAATATATAGAATGCACAGTGACCTAATGATTCTCATTCTCATTGTGTAAAGGTTTTTTTTTTTTATTCAATACAACATTATTACAGTAGTAATCCATGTTTTTCTATGTTTATACATGTGAACACGAGCGGGGAGTATACAATACTAGATTTTTTTTTTAAAATCTAGCCAGCAAACACATGCATAATATAATAGCATCGTAAACTTTAACCTACCATGCTGTGTGACCATAGGCTATATAATATGATGAAATCATATCATGTAATTTACATGCATCAGCACATTCAGCAGATAGCCATAAAATCAAAATAGCAATTTCTTATGATATATTTTACGATATAATTCACTCCATTCCTTTCCCAGTTCACCAGCCACTTACTTGCATGTATTTCGGGAGAAATTGGTGAATGTACATGCTGTAAATCCGGCTGACAGGACACTCTGAACGGCAGCGCGAACAAACATGGTGGCGCCCATGTCATGTTATAGATCACGATCCCGATAATTTATAAAGGTTTTAAAATGGCAAAATACACTCACGTACACGTATTTGTGAATCAGAATATCAAAAAGTTGAAGACATGGTAAGCAAGTGTGTGAATATTTTGAATAAAAAAAGGAAAAACCAAATAAAAGCGATACGTCTGTCATACAGTGCTATAGTGGCTGCGGTGTCAATCATGACGTGTCGCCATGGAAACAATAAAGGAAACGTTCTAAAATAACGGTCGCCTAAAAAAAACTCACTCTGGGGGGTCTGATAGAATATTTTAAACTCACCAGTGAAAGGGTTAACAAATGACTCGTATGAACCGGTTCTTTTTGAGTCAAAAACACAAAGCGCAGCCCAGTTCACTAACTAATTCTTTAACATTTGTTTGTGAATCAGATAATTACTGCTTCTCGGCTAACTCAGAAGTCCTCTGAAAAATCGAATCCCATCCGGATATGTCTAAGATTTATCGCATAATTGTTTGGTGATCCGATTCTCTGACTGCTCTCTCCACGTTCATCATGGATATAGGCCTTTTTGCTGTATCCGACAAAACAATAATAGCATGAAATCAATAAGAAAATGCCGATCACAGAAACTAATAGCAGAGTTAGGTAAGCATCTAGTCGTATTGCAGTTTCTCAATTGTTAACAAAATGTAACTGATTTTAGTTGGCTCACTTTCCCAAACCATTCATTCAGTGCTCAAAACAAAGACACATTTCTCAAAAAGTTTAACGATAACTAAGTTAAACATTAAGTAGCAAAGCTGATGACACACCAATCAGAATCTCTGCATCCAACAACGGAGAGAAGAGAGAAATTAACAAATATTTTACATCGGTACTATGCTTACAAATACAATATAATTACATAATACAGTACCAATACATTAGATAATGGACATTTCACTATTCTATATGTACAGTAAACTGTAGCACGTTCTATACCTTCAAAAGTGTGACTGTCAAATTTTATTTATAACCATTTTTTTATGTGTAGCCTACTGCATTTTTGCAGAACTGAGAAATGACTACCTAGAGATATAGTCTTGTGTCAGGAGTAAAAAAATATGTATTTTTTTTAATTAATGTAAGCATTTAAGAATATCAGCAATAACTAGATTGAAACTTTTGAAAGACAAATCTATGCTGGCTTGTCTTAAAGTCTTATTTAAAAACAAATATTTTGATCAGTTACATGTTCTGGATGTTTGCTAAAGTGTTGCTAGTTGGTTGCTAGGATATTCTGGGAGGTTGCTAGTCTCTTGCTATGAAGTTGCTGGGGTGTTGCTAGATTATATGGTCGATAGTGTGTTATGATTTCAGACATTCCCACCTCTCTTAATAACAGAAAATCAAACATTGTTTCCAAAACTGATCCACTTTCAGTGTTTTGATATTATAATATTTCTTTCTAATGTAAGGAAATAAACATTAAATCATCGACACTGACATCTTAAACTTGCACTAAAACGTGTTTTATACCATCTAAGTAGTAATTTAATAGACTTGTGTGTCTTCTTTAGTGATACAAGCTTAGAAACATTTACTGTATAACCTGTTGAAGTTTTTTTGACATGGTGCCAAGATGGACACTGAAATGTTATTTATTTTTCATTTTAAACAGTATAGATTAGTACTTAACAGCAATACAGTATTTGTGAACACAACTGTGTGTGTCAGACTATAAATCCCCAAAAACTATGCATGGGGGCTTGCTTTGGTGTTGCCACCCCTCATAGACCCCATGCCACCCCTTTGCCACCCTACAAATTATTTTCTAGATCCGCCCCGTCTGCCACACATCTGGGAATGAAAAATGTGAGTCACAATAAGGCCAATCATACAGTGTTTGCACCAATACATTACATGTAATTAAAATTCTAAAAAAAATTAAGAAAAAAAGTATACAACTAGGCTGATATTGTTTGATCTATGATATTTTGAATCAAAAAGAAGTCTATGACAGGTCAACAAGGAATAATTTTACTTAATCTTGTACAGAGACTTGTATTTGATTCAGACCTACCTCTATTTCCAACTCTGTGAACTCCCTTGTAGAGTCTCGATGAGGTTCATGATGTGGGCCATGCAGTTTATGTTGAGTTTGGGAATAATGACTGAAGTGCAGCAACAAAAGCCTTCTTCATGTAGGCAGTGTTATCAGTGTCAAACACAATAATTAGTCTTAATTAGCAATGCTTTAGATACTTCACAACAGCCAGGTGAAAGTATCTTGCCAAAAATGCACCAGCATGCATAAGTAATCAAGCACTAAATTCGTCTCTGTTAAATTAAATAATACAAGCTTGCTGCTATTGGACCCACTTTTCCTTCCCTGCATTGCTGTAACAGATGTTTATGAAAAATTTCATTACTGAAACATTCATTTAAAATCTAAAGAAAGACCATTTACTTGTTTTCATTATAGTTTTGTTTTGTTCTTTAAACAGGTTATGTGGATGCAATCTCAACGCTCAGTCTTGTGGGAGTTTATCATCAGTTTTACAATCCTCAAACATTCAGGGTTTATGTTACATGACCAAAAAAAAGAATAATAAAAAAAAATTGTTTCACTCCACAGGGAACCATGATTGAAACCTTCCTTTAGTAACTTCAAATTAAACACTTAAATCATGGAGAAACACCCCACTATGATTGCTTTACTGTTTGTTCTCTATGTATATGTAGCCTAGATTGCAATATATGGTTTCTTTCAGAGTACTGGTAATTTGGATTTGGTAATGTGAATATTTGACTGAATCTGAATTATGAATCACTGTGAATCAATGAATGATTCTGATCCACATTAAACCTTTTATACAACCGTGATCTGTAGGTTGAGACAATATGTGCTCTGAGCAGCAGTAATTTAAAACCAGGGCTTTTGTTTTGTTGTACCCACATTTTACCCAGTTTATTATTCTAAATTGTACCACAATTTAAGGAAACTAATTGGTCCATAAAATATTGGGTAAATTGTCCAGGTTTGGTGTTGTCAGGATGACGCTCTGTTTCTTTTCTGAGACTCTTATTTTGATGTTCTTTTCATCCTGTTGTATCTGAGTTCTAATTTCCTGTGTTTATTTTCTGTGTCTTTTATACTGTTGGTTCCTAAGTACGTTTTCATTTGTTTTAATAATTGCTGATTAGTTTGTCTCCTATGTCTAGTCTAGTTCTTCATTATCTTGTATATTTATACTCCTTGGTTTCTTCAGATCATGGTGCATGTTTGTTAGCTGTTTTGTTGTGATTATATTTTTCTTCATCTTTGGACCCTTTTGGACATTTTCTTTGTTAAAGAGGTCATCAGATGCCCATTTTCCACAAGTTGACATGATTCTTTAGGGTCTTAATGAAAAGTCTATAACATGCTTTGGTTAAAATTACTCAATTGTAGTGTAAAAAACACCCTTTTTACCTTGTTAAAATCAGCCCTGCAGAAATCATCCTCTTCTGGTCTAAATGCATCAATGTTGCTTTAAATGTTAATAAGCTCTGCTGGCCCCGCCCCTCTCTTGGAGTAATGAGTCTGTTTACTATAGCTGCATTTAGCCGCGTTTAGCCACAAAACTCGCTAACTAGCATGTTTTTATGAAAGGCGATTGCAAAGATTCATTAAAAAACTCACGTCTGCTGTAAGTGAAGCTGGATCACGAATGATTTGCGTGAACATAGACCAGCGGTCACCAGACCTAGTCCTGGAGGGCTGGTGTCCCTGCAGAGTTTAGCTCCAATCCTAATCAAACACACCTGAACCAGCTAATCAAAGTCTTACTAGGTATACTTGAAACTTCCAGGCAGGTGTGTTGAGGAAAGTTGGAGGTGAACTTTGCAGGACACCGGCCCCCCAGGAACAAGTTTTGTGACCCCTGACATAGACGGTTATGTGTATATACATTGCTGTAACAGGTGTTTTATGAAGAACTGAATTACTGAAACATACATTTAATATTTAAAGGAAGGCCTTTTGCTCGTTTTCAATATAGCTGTTTGTTTTGTTCTTTGCACAGGCTATGTGGATGTAATCTCACTGCTCAGTCCTGTGGAAGTCTGTCTTCAGCTCTACAATCCTCCAGCTCAAACATCCTGAGGGAGCTGGACCTGAGTAACAATGACCTGCAGGATTCTGGAGTGAAGCTTCTTTCTGATGGATTGAAGAGTCCAAACTGTCAGCTGGAAATACTGAGGTAAATGGTTTCAATAAAATAAATATAAACTAAAGTGTGTTTATCAAATTGTAAAGCTTCACTGTAATTATATATTGCGGCACTATGTTTATGTTCATGCAAAAAGCTCATGATCCATTGTTTTCAATGTCTTTCTGGATTTAAAAATACAACATGTATCAAAAATCTGCCCTTTTATTTGATTGGCCATCCTAATCACCAGTTGACTTGACGTACTGTTAGACAGCTGTTTAAATGTTTTTGTCATCCAAACAAATAGCTAATATGTGTAATGGAGTGCAGCAGAGCAGCATGAAGAATATCTAATATTAACCTCTTAGCATTCCTATAAAATGTAACTTCACATCGGGCGATACAGTGGAACGCCAACATGTTAACATCAAATCAGGGCTCTACACTTAATTTTCTTTTTAGTAGCACTTGTAATATTCAGGAGAACCTTCTGATCAGTATTGCGAGATGACTCCTTCACTCAAAGTCATTTACAGGAGCTTTTCTTTATATCTTTGTAATGCCATTTTTTCTAACTTCATTAAAAGGATTGTTTTATGTCAAATTCAAAGTGTTATAAGCTTTATCAAAATTTCAAATTAATTTCTAATTAGAATAAGTTACCAATCAAATGAAATCTGTATTAACAAAATTAATTTGCACAGAGGTGGCAAAGAAGAACATAGAAGTGGCATGTAGGTGTGTTTACAGACATTTAATGAGGCTCAGAGGTGACATTATGTGGCTCAGAGGTGACAAATTCTAGTTTCTATAAATATTAAATGATGGTACTTTAAAAATGAAATTAAAACTGCCTGCAGGTGGTGCCAAGTCACTGATTTTATCATTGAATCATTCATTCAGTTGATTCCTTTAAAAAGCTGATTCATTCAGGAAAGGATGAATGTCTTAATGAATGGGTAACTGAATCATTGACTCACTAGATTTGTTTAGAACGCACATTCATTTATAAACAAAACAACAGTGTTTGCTTGGAGATGTGTGGCGGCTTAGCTGTGACTTTGTTTGAAACTATTTCCATTAATGAAATAGAGCAAAATCAGGCAATAGTGTTAAGGCCACACTGTTAGACATTTCAAAGGGTTTTTACAGTAACTTACTGGAAACACGGTTGTCAGTAAGTTACTGTAATTAGGATTTACAGTAGCAAACTGTAAAATACTAACAGTCAAATACTATTAAAAAAAAGTCAAATTCATCAGTATACTACTGTAATTCATTCATTTTAGTATAGATTTCAGTAGATTTTATATTTTTTATATTGAATTCATTTAAATTTATTTTATTTTTACTCTACATAGGTACTACTGGCATTCAATTAAAACAGAAACATAATGGAGAAAAAGACATGCAGCCAAAGAATACACAGCCATCTGCCAAACCTACAACCTGTTGGCTACTGGCCAACATTATACTAACACCTGAACAAAATTTCACAATAGTTAACCTAATGTTAATATAAGATAAGCGTTAAAAATTATTTTAATTAATATTTTAATTAAAACGTAATTTAATAAGCTGACAAAAGCAGTTTAAAACGACAGCACAGTTTACTATAGTAAAGTTTGTAACCGCTATGTTGACGGGTAAATATTACTAGGTTAAACTGGTGTGCAAAAATCTGACAAACACTGACAAATGTATATATATATTTTTTTACCTTACTTGCTTGTCTTAATCTTTCTTAAATTGCATCGACACAGCGTAGATGTTCTCTGGAGCTCTTTCACGGGTTCATGCCCGGGCGAGTGGCGCGGCGCAGCGCAACTCTACAAAAGACAATGTAGAACCCATTAAATATACTATCTACAGTGGATGCTTATAGCAAAGTAATGCCCCGTATATTTCTGACTTACAGATGTATTTCAAGCGCTCGCGCTGTGTCTGACATGAAGGACAAACGGATTGTCCAGTCATTACAAGCGATGCAACACATCCAGTGTAGTCCGTCCCAAGCTGTTGTGGCGGTGTAGACACAGTGTAAGCCAAATCATGCCAATCCAAATATAATAAATAAGGAAAATGAAACGACCTCAATAGAACGCCGCCAATGAGGCTGTTACAGCAAATACAGTAGTATACAGCAATTTTAAAAAATACAGTAAGTCTCTGTATGTGCAGTCTGATGTCACAGATAATTCCCATAATGCAACAGTTATTAGTTATTTACTGCAAATTTGCAGTATTAATATGTCTGCAGTATTATACTGGGTGATGTACAGTTAATAACTATAGAAACTGCAGAGATGTCTAACAGTGCAGACAAAGTCACTTAATATTTACTTCTTGTTTATTGAACTTTGTATTAAATCAATATCAGATTTGCAAAACACAAACATACTGATCGAGCATTTAGGAGCACTGGTGCTCCTAAATATTTTTACATGGTACACAGTAGTTGCTTACTACTAACTACATGCAGTAGTTTTTGCAGTAGTTTTTAGTCACAAATGTGACTGAAACGGTTGCACTGTATAGCTCTGCAAATCAGTATACAGAAATTACAAATTTACCTTAAACTCTAGTGTTACGGCGCCAACCTCACCATCATTTAGCTGAGAGTGCTCTGTGTTTCTCTTACATATGAGCAAGAGTGTCTTACATACCACATAGACCTGACATGCTACATGTAAATAATATGCATTTCTTCAGTAGAACACAAATGAAGATTTTTAACTCAAACCGTTGCAATCTGTCAGCCATATAATGACAGTCAATGGCTACCAAATCTTTGAGAGTAAAAAAAAAACATACACAAACAAAACTAAATTAAACCCTGCGACTCGTGACGATACACTGATGTCCTAAGACATAAAACGATCAGTTTCTGTGAGAAACTGAACAGTATTCATATCATTTTTTACCTCTGATTCACCGCTGTTTTTTAACGTGATTAATACAAATTAAAAAATGTAGAAAATGACATCAAATAGATGAAAAAAGAAAGTTATATTAAACAGTTTTTAAGTGATGTTTTTCCAGTAACACTGGTGACACAACTCTATTGGACAGCATTTCCGTCATATGATTTATAATGTGTACATGACATTTCATATTTTTTTCCATATACATTTGTTTATAACACAACCATATATGAATAATTTATGACTAAAATGTGTGGTAGATAGGGATGTAACGATTATCGGTTTGATGATAAATCATGATAAAATTCCCCACGGTTAGTATTACCGTTTCATATTTTAATTATCATTAAAACCGTATTCGATTACCACGATTTGAACAACTGATGATAAATAAATACTGTCCAGCATAAAGCACAGTTAAGTAAGAGTCTCATCTGCGCACGACACGCAGAGTAGTTTCATTTTGTGTGAACAGACGACGGAAAAGCTGAGATGTTTTAAAAGGGTGCTAATGGCATAGACGCCGATCCGCACGGAAATGATCGAGCACGCACGGAAAAACATGAGATAGTCTCCGTTCATTTTAAACAATAAGAAATGGATTGCAGCTTTTACGACTCAATTCTCATTTTCATCATTCATTTGAAGCAGTTTTTGGCGTTATTTTATTAGCAAATGCAAAGACTGCATTACTGTAATATGAGAGGGTGCCAGGACGAATCTCTCGGATTGCAGCAGGTTTGCTCTCCCAAATATATAGTGATAATGGCTCTTCACACCCTCAGATATTACATATGCGCCCTCAAACTTTGTCCTGTGTACTCGCGAATAAGTGCCTATTGTAAACAGGTGTTTATTAAATCATTTTATTTTAGCGCAACCCTCATAGACAGAATGTTTGTATTTGGTAACTAATGTATTTGCAGTCTGTGCGTTTCACTTTGTAATTGGGGGTTGCCCACAGGCAGAAACATAAATCGTGAATTATACAAATAAAATGAATATATTAATTAATTAATTATATGAATGTACCTCTAAAGGTTCTGATTGTCTTCAGAAAAGATTCGATGGCGTTTTGTTTTCATTTTCACTCCATGTAACATCTAAAGTAGTGTTCTAGACGCAGTGCTGCTTTATCCACAAAGTTCACGGAAACAGCTGTAATTCAGCTGTTCCATAAGCGCCATCTAGTGACATACAGTGGATTTACAGGGACTTACATTTACATTCAGCTTGTGTGCAGTTTTTGTCTGGCCAAAAAACAGACTGAATTGTCATGCCCCTTCTGTAGCCTATATATTCTGACCAGTTGATGAAAAACAAGCTTATGTGGATTCCACACATTTAAACAATTCAGATAAGTTATCTAGATTTATGGATCAGATAAAAAAAACATATAATCATTTATTAATCAGTTATTATTTTGACTTAACTCTTTTCTTTATTTAAAGGCTGAAATGTGAGGTTTGCCTTTTATGAAACATTTTCAAAGCTTTATCTGATCATTTACTTTAGATATTTGAACATGCCATATAAGTTGTCAGTCATGTTGTCATTTAAAATCCTGACTTTATTGGTACTGTTATTGTTTTACTGATTAGGTAAACAAAAAGTGATTTTATTTGTTGTTTGTTGATTTTTAAATGTAAAACTTGGTGAAGTAATTTATGTATTAGTACTTTTTGAACACTTCCAGCACATTTTAACAATACCGTGATAATACTGATAACCGTGATCATTTTGGTCACTATAATCGTGATAGGAAATTTTCATACCGTTACATCCCTAGTGGTAGAGATTTGTCTGATTGTCACATGGCCTATTGCTGTGTTTCAGATTGTCTGGCTGTATGGTGACAGAGAAAGGCTGTCGTTATGTGTTTTCAGCTCTGAGTTCAAACCCCTCACACCTGAGAGAGCTGGATCTGAGCTACAATCACCCAGGGGATTCAGGAGTCAAAATACTCACTGAAAAACTGTTGGATTCAACCTGCTCACTGGACAAACTCAAGTATGTCTACCAGGAAGATTTTAGACTTTTCTATTTCAACTCCTCAGTGACTATGTGCTCTATATATATATATATATATATATATATATATATATATATATATATATATATATATATATATACTGTACACATATACTCATATTTGCATATATTACGTACACACACACACACACATTTATATACTGTGTGGAAGTCTTAGGCTACTAGTATTTTCACCAGCTAAAGAAATGGTTTAATGTGTTATTTCTGTCTTTTGCTGTAGTGTGTCAGTATAAAATATCAGTTTACATTTCCAAACATTCATTTTGCCATTAATTGTAATAATCCATTGAAATTTTTGCTTGTACAAGGAGTCTGACAGCAGTCTCCACACAGAGATCTTATCTCACCATCATCTGGAATGACATGAAGAAACAAAAAACTGAGACAATCCAGATGAACTGTGATAAAGTCTCCAAGGTGCTTCAAGAAACCTACCTGAAAAACTAAGTGTACATTTCTGTTTCTTCATATCATTCCAGACTGACTGAATGATAATCAGATCTCTGTGTGGAGCACTGGCTGTTATCAGACTCCTTGTGTAAACAAAAATCTCAATGGATTACTTACAATTATTGGAGATAGAAGACAGAAATAAGATGGAAATAACTGTATATATAATAATATATAGATATACATATATATAAATATTTATATATTATATATACACCCCACTCACGACTAGGCCTGTCGTGATTATTAAATAACCGTCTGATCGCAGTTATTTCATCTAACTGTGGTCAATTCAGACAACCGCGATTATTGTGCACAGAGGCATTGTGTTTTGTTTATGTTTGTTCATGCTGCTTCACAGAGTGCGTGCTGTCTGTGTTGCCATTATCACTCATTACAAGTGCTTTTTGGGCTTGTTGTTTAAGCTTGGATGGACAAGCGATCGGGTTTATGGAGCGATCAAACTAAGCAGACACGAGTCACTATATGTTGGTATTATTTTTAGCATAAAGCATTTGGATTTACTTCATTTTTTATGGTTTCTACTAAGATCTGGCAACACGAGCGAGTCAAGGCTCTTGTTGCTCAGGTGCTTTCCCTGTGATTCACCCATGGATTCACCCATAAAGGTGAACTGACAACCGAATTTAGCTGCAGTATGTATGTGGCCAGAACGGTCGCAGAGAGGACAGAATAGATTCAATGACGAGAAATACCATACAGGCACAGCAAATTCATTGTTCATGATTCTCGCAATATAAGAAGAAAAATCTAAATATTGGTGTGGGGGTTCATATGAATGTGTTTCTGAGGGTAACTCTGTTTTGCAGAAACGTTTTATCTTTAAATTGAGACTTTTCAGATGCACTCTCCAACTTCACCAGAGCACTAATCAAAAAAGCATGGAAATGGTACAGGTGGTGAGAAACTTCAGTAGAACAACAGTGAACTGCAGTCAGATGAGATGTTGTCAGGTCATATGTCAGTAAAAATGAATTTTCCTGTTCTGTCAGCTGTTATACTGTGCTGGTAGTGCGTACTCTTCAATTGCATGCACAAATGTGGTGGCGGTGTCATTTCATATCAAAGCACGAAACTACGAGCATGCAGTGGTAGTTATATCATCAGTTAATCATGTTCAGCAGCGACAGATCTTAAAGAAATAGCAGCCAAAATAAGCTAATAACCCAGCTGCTGTGATGTCTATAAATCAAAGGAAAAATACAAAAAATAAAATCAATTACTTTTACAGCTCTAAGGGTTAATCTATATTTAATTATAGAATTTAGTTTTTTAATAACTTTATTCAATTTCTGTATATTTCCTACTTGCTGAAGGGCCAAATAAGACATTTATTATAATGAGTTTAGGTGAAGATTGTTTTAAGTTCATTTAAATTAGAAGTTATTTTTTAAAGTATTAATATGTTAAAATTGAAAAATTGAGGAATATTTGACTGAATAATTCAATTATTAGAAAAATAATGCACACCTGCTTCATGGCTGCATCACCCGGAGTTATATTAATCATTCATCTCATACTACAGTTACCACACCTCAAGACATAGATCAGGTGATATATTTCAAGGCTTTCGTACATTTTTTGTAATTAAAACACTGTTGTGAGTAGGATTAACTTCTTAATGCATCTCATTCAGTGCCTCTGTTGTTAATTCAGAAACCTCATTTTAGAATAATGGAGGCTTGAGCTGTTGATAGCAGACTTATGAAAGTTACTAGAGAGAGAAAATGAATCGCTGTACAGCTCAGTCACCTCGCTTATAAAATATATCATGCAGCTTTTAAGTTGCAAAACTATACTGATAAAGTGTATGTTTCTATGTACGTCTGTAAAGGAGAGAGAGTGTGAGAAACAGAGTGTGTGCTTTCCATACATAATGTTGAATGGCTGTAGTTAATGGTTAAATATTAGGAAAAAACAATTTTCTAGGGACATCAGTAGTTATTAGTATCATTGATACAGACCTTTTCTTAAAGTTCAAGTTCACATTTATTTATAAAGCACATTTTAAAACAACAAGCATTGTACCAAAGTGCTGTACAATATATAAAACATAAATAACAATATAAAAATTTTTGTATTCTGTCTGTTTTCTTTTTATTAATTATACAATTCACAAAAAGCAAAGTAAAAATGCCTCTAATATTGGCCTGCTCTATATCTCTGCTATTCTATTTCTTTTAATTTTTTTAATATATATAATTAAAAAAACCTTGCAATATGTACTGTATCAAGCACTGAGACTTGTCATAGCACTCACATATCATTGCTCTTTTGTTGATTTTGATTGCTTCCATTGTCATCATTTGTAAGTCGTTTTGGATAAAAGCGTCTGCTAAATGACAAATGTAAATGTAATGTAAGGAATTTAAATAATGCCTGTATAAAATGTGAAAGAATGGTCAGTGCTATATACTGCATTGTGACAGACTTTGCCATTCATTTTCTGTACAAATCTTGACTAAAATCTTGTGAAACTTGACACAGACAGAGTCTTGGGCATTCTGAAGAAGTATGAATGGAAATCTTGCTGTAAAAACTCTGAAGGAATTTGAATAATGCCTGTTTAAATGTGAAAGAATGGTCAGTGCTATGTGACAGATTTTGCTTTTCATTTTCTCTAAAATTCTAGGATAAAATCTCATGAAAGTTGACATAGAGTCAGGCCCAGATAGCAAAAATCATCTGGCCCAGACCCATCGAAAGTTCTGGGCCAGATCTGCACAACGGACTCGGGGTGGTCTCCTTTGGCACAACGGGTCAGTACCGGCTCAGATCAGTTTTTCTGCATCTGGACCAGAACTGGGCCAGCTCCGAACCAGATGTGGACTTCTATATGGTGATTTGGCTCAAATGAGGGCTGGATCTGGGACGGTTCCATACCGGTTCTGGTCCAGTACCAAGCCAGATCTGGTCCAGTAACATGCCAGATCTGGGCCAGTTAATTTTCTATACATATTATATTAATATATGTTTGCATATATTTACACACACACACACACTCACCCAAATAGTGTACATATCTAAAATGTCAACCATTTTCTCTTCTGCAATTAAATATGTTATTCTCTTATGCTACTAATATTTTTCCTTCAAATAAAAAAAAAAAAGTGCACTTATTTATACATATAAATAGCTACTGTACTGAAAATAATACCGCCTCTTAATCTAATTAACACAGCAGTCACTACTTCACTGTAAACATGCAGTAAAAATAAAATGGACATAACTTTCTACCTACTGTGCTTACATAATATTCACCAAGCTTGAAACAGTGCTACACAGTGAGAAGAATCTGAATAATTACCACATGGAAACTGTAATACAACAAACTTTCAACAAAACAATATGAACCGGGAGCCAATTTTTACTAACTAGTGTGACAGACATTATTAACCAATATTTTCTCCATGTTTTTGGGCATTTGTTACATGTTTAGTAACAAGGAAGGTAGGGGAGTGATAGAATGGGGAATAAAATCCAATAAATATCTTGGGTCAGATGGGTTAATACACTAACAGTTCTTGATCTATTGTTTAAACACAGTTTCAAAGAAAATTAAATTGTCAGTATACTTCATACTAATGATAAAAAATCCATTCATTTTTACAACACAGTTTCAAAAAAAAGTTTGGTTGTTGTCTAAAATGTAAAGAAGATCAAGAAGAAAGGTGTTAGTTTTGATGAGTTCCACAGTGTTAAGAGGTAAATTATTGCTAAACTATAAATTAACTTACATAGGTTAAAGGAGAAGTCCACTTCCAGAACAACAATTTACAAATAATTTTCTCACCCCCTTGTCATCCAAGATGTTCATGTCTTTCTGTCTTCATTCGTAAAGAAATTATGGTTTTTGAGGAAAACATGTCAGGATTTTTCTTCATATAATGGACTTCAATTGTGCCCCTCATTTTGAACTTCCAAAATGTAGTTGAAATGCAGCTTCAAAGGGCTCTAAATGATCCCAGCCGAGGAAGAAGGGTCTTATCTAGCTAAACGATCAGTCATTTTTTTTGAAAAACAAAAATGTATATACTTTTTAAGCACAAAAGTTCGGGAAGCAAAATCAGGGGCACAATTGAAGTCCATTATATGAAGTTTGTTGAGAGTGTGCCACCCAGAACTCCCAAAAGATGCTTGAACCATCCTTAAAACTCTGCTTTCTTAAATGTGTGTTTGTGTGTGTGTGTGTGTGTGTGTGTGTGTGAGAGAGAGAGAGAGAGAGAGAGAGAGAATGTGTATTTTTCTTACAGGTTATCTTAAGGGTTTCATTTTTTTATATTTAAACAAGAAACTTAAAATGTGGCATGCAGTTGCTTCAAACAATGGTATAAAGCTATTTAAAACATCATGCAATGTTAATTGTAATATATTATAATTATAATCATAATTAATAATCTCAATTACAAATTCAAGGGAATAATCGACAATTATGATTTTTGTCATAATCACAGCCCTACAAGGTCTCATATCGAACTTAGAAATTCAAGTATTGTGATAGGGTGCCACAAATTAGTTACAATTTCCAATGGGTGCCGCGTCTAAAAAAAAAGGTTGGGAAACTCTGGTCTAATACAATGTCTTTGGGCCAAAATCAACTGCATAAACATCTGATCCAAAAACGAAAACATCAACAAAAACACTGATCATTTTTACCCCTCCATGTTTACAAAGACAACACCGGGAGGCGCAGCCATTAAGAGGTATTTTCCAGTTAATGATTTTGCAGAATACCCATATTTTGGAATTGATTTATGAATGGTGCCTTACCGGTAAAAAGACAGAACATTGTTTCCTGTATGTAGACGGACACGTTAGCGTACACTTAACCAGAGGTGAAAAACCTAAAAACAAACAAACAAAAAAGGATGCCATTAAAAAAATATTAAAAAGATACTGTATATGCTGTTTGTACATTCATTTAAAGATTGAATACAAAATTGTTATATAAATATAAAATATAAAAGTATATTTTAAAACTTTAATTTTGGGTTGGATTAATTGCAATACATTTCAGAAAAAAAGTGTGACTTATTTTTTTAATCAATTGACACCACTAATCAAAAAGTGTATAAAGTGCCTATATATATAGGCACTTTATACACTTTTTGATCAGTAGTTTTTTCAAAAGTTTTTTATTTTTTAAAGTTCCTCATCAAGGCTGCATTTATTTGATGTAACGCCACGCCAGCAGAGGGAGCCCTCACCCATTGACTGCCTGTTGCTGCTCCCTCTGCTGCTTCTCTGGTAACTTCCTGTGTGGCAGCCATAAAAGGCAGGCCATGCCAAACAGGTGTCGTGAAGTATTGTTTTGCTGTGTGGGCTCTACTAAGTGTTTTCTCTTATTTCATTGCCTTATTTTTGCCACGGTTTTGTTTCTTGTCATTGTTTTGCCTTGTTTTGCCATTGTTTTGTTCTAGTTCCTTGCCATAGTTTTTGCCTTGTTTCTTTGTTACTTTTGGACTGCTCTCTTGGTATTTTGACCTTCTGCCTGTTTTCTGGATTTCGCTACTGTTTTTGCCCTGGATATTACTGTTTGTTTGGTTATCGACCCTGCCTGTTTGACTACGCTGTATTCATTAAAGCTCGCATCTGGATCTATTACGCTTCCTACGAGTCATCGTTACATTTGATCAAAAATAAAGATAAAACAGTAATATAATGAAATATAATTGCAATATAAAATAAGTTTCTATTTTAAAATACTTTAAAAATAAAATTATTCCTCTGATGCAAAGTTGTTTTTTATCAGCCTTTATTACTTTAGTTTTCATTGTCTTCACAGTTGCGTGATCCTTTAGAAATAATTCTGATTTATTTTTTAAATCATTCTGAGTTATTTTAAATTGTAATAATATTTCACAACAATTTATTTAATTATATTTATTTATTTATTACAACAGCATAGCAAGACCCTAGAAACTAGGACTGTGTTCAATACATATGACAATGTACTACTTGATGATAAGGGTATTGATGCAGCTGTTTCTGTATCAGCAGTGAACTGCACTTAAGTCGAGTATATTATAGGCTACTACAAAGTTGAATCTGGTCACAGAGGAACAACTGAGGTTGTCTGATATAAAGAGACGTAATCACTGAAACAGAGCTTCACATTTGTAATATTGAAATATCTGCTAAATGTGTTACTTATTTTTGTCAACCTGGCAACCATGTGAACGTTCTCTCTCTCCACTTTAGATAAAAGCACTGCTTTCTGAAAACACCATAAACTCACAGTTTAGTGATTAACACTTCATATTCTGTTCTCAGAAAAGTGTCATTGATCAAGTGTTTTTTTATGAGAGAGAGACTGTGTGTGTATGAATTACTTCCATTTTGCTGTTTATCATTTATCAGTGCAGCTGTGGCTTTAATTGATTCAAATAACAGTGATGTTATAAACTCCTTGCAGAGAAAGATCATGCAGCTCTTCAGCAGTTAAAATATTTTATTGGTACTGTTTGCAGGTCAGCGCTGAAGTTTCTGTGTGTGAATGTGTGTGTGTGTGTGTGTGTGAACGATAGTGAAGACAGTGCATTAGTTTACATTTAACATTTTTTATTTTTTTAAGGTAGAGATTGTGCTATTATTTGTGCAGTGATCACCTACCAGCAATGTGAAGATGATTTTATGAATATATGAGCTCAACTGTCTGTAGTTATCAATGATCTACAGTATTCAGTGTATAATAAACAACTGTTTCACTCAATTCTGCTGAACCACACCATGTACCCTAGCAACCACATAGCAACAGCCTAGCAACTACCCAGAACGTATTATCAACCACACAGCAAGTAACTTAGCAACCATATAGCAACAGCCTAGCAAGCACCTTAGCAACTACATAGAAACACTCTAGAAACCACCCAGAACATCCCAGCAAACATGCCCGCGCGGGCCCGCTGTGGGTTTACTGTGGGACAGTGCGGGCAGAGCAAGCCCACACTAAACCCGCTGTGGGACCCTTATGGGCTAGCCCATGTGGGCCCATAGTGGGCTTGCCCTTTTGGGCCCCCATGATAGTTTTCTGTGGGCAAGCCCATGCGGACATCCTAGACACTACATAATAACACCCCAGAAACCACATTGAGTGTCTTAGCCACTGCATAGCATCCACCCAAGTACCTTGGCAACTACATGGCAACTCCCTAGCAACCACCCTGAGTACATTGGCAACTGCATAGCAACACTTTTGTTGACTGTCTGAATGTGTGTGTGTGTGTGTGTTTTCTAGTGTGGATCATGGAGGAGAATCCAGGATTACAGCAGGACTGAAGAAATGTACGTCTATAAACACACACACACACACACACACACACAGAGACAGCTGTAGTGATTGTTGTTGTGTTATAAATGTGTCTGTTCTTGTGTTCAGATGGCTGTTTTCTCACACTGGATCCAAACACAGCAAATGAATATCTCAGTCTGTCTGAGGAGAACAGAAACGTGACATGGGTGTACAAGAAACAGTCGTATCCTGATCATCCAGACAGATTTGATGTTTATGAGCAGGTGTTGTGTAGAGAGAGTGTGTGTGGACGCTGTTACTGGGAGATTGAGTGCAGAGGACGTGTGGATATATCAGTGTCATATAAGAGCATCAACAGGAAGGGACGATGTGTTAAGTGTGTGTTTGGATTTAATGATCAGTCCTGGAGTTTGATCTGCTCTCGCTCCAGATACTCATTCAGACACAATAACAGAAAGACTGATCTCCATGTGAAGCCCATCACCAGTAGTGTAGGAGTGTCTTATATCTATAGAATAGGAGTGTATGTGGATGTGAGTGCAGGAACTCTGTCCTTCTACAGCGTCTCTGACACAATGAGTCTCATTCACACAGAACAGACCACATTCACTCAGACGCTCTATCCTGGGTTTTATGTTTATCCTAAATCATCAGTAAAACTGTGGTGGTGAATCAGAATAGACTGATGAGAGATTCTACCCATAATGCTTTGAGCTGATGATGAATCAGTAACAGTGAGATGTTATTGAGTCTCTTCATGACATTAATACTGCAGCTCAACTTCTGTCACTCAAATAACAGAATAAATGTGTCAGAAATCACCATATAAACAGTAACATCAGTGTGTGTATATCTGTGTTTTTATTGTTGTGTCTCATCAATCATTTGT
This sequence comes from Labeo catla, assembly GCA_012976165.1. Lineage (NCBI taxonomy): Eukaryota > Metazoa > Chordata > Actinopteri > Cypriniformes > Cyprinidae > Labeo > Labeo catla. The sequence goes on along the minus strand of VONZ01003052.1, from coordinate 10,140 downwards.
TTTAGTGTCAAAATGTAAAAATGTCACAATCATGATTGATGAAGAACATGTAATTAATTTCTCTATTTTTTTGTACAGAAATAATAAAACACAATGACAAATCAAGTTGAGATCAGATTTTAATTGATGTTTGTATCATGAATATAATCGATTCCTCACAAGACTGAAATGAGTTTCTGACATTATAAAATATGACATTAATCACAGCATTTAATAAAATATATTATTGTAACTACAGTAAAGCTGTAATAAATTATTATAAGAGTCTTTTAATAAGGGAAAGAAACTGTTTTAATCACCGTATATTTACAGGCAAAAATATTTTTTTATTTACTGTTTTTAATTACTTTTTGTATATTGAATTGATATGAACAAGTATTATATTATAGATATAATGCAAACATTACTTCAGCTGACATATTTGTATCAACACTTTTTATTAATTTAAATTATTTTAGATTCAATTATTGCAATTATAACAAATCAATAAAAATGTTATGATTATAATAATACTCCTGTGCTCTTAAATAAATCGTATGTATGCATGTATGTAATCCTGCATTTATTAATAATAATAATAATAATAAATATTAATTTTATATATGTAAAAAAAACTTTGAATATTACAGTAATCATATACATAAAAAGTCAGCATTTTAATAATAAAATAAAATTATTTTGTCTATTTTTATAAATATAATAAAAAAGTAATAATAATAAAAAAACGATAATCATGACAAAATTATCAATAATATTAATTATAATTCGATTATTCAAATTACAAAAACAAAACTTAAAATAAAGCTGTTGTAATTGCAATAATAATATTGTAATAATAAGTAAAAACTCAATATTCATTAATAATAAAAATAATAATAAAGAGAATTTAAATACAGATTTTTTTTTACTTACTAAAAATTTTATGGGTTTGTTATCATTTAAATAGTATTTAGCAAAGCTCTTATTATTATTATTATTGTTGTTGTTGTTGTTGTTGTTGCTGTTGTTGATTTGTTGTAATTGTTATATTAAAGAAAAAACAATTTTACAATGCTATTTTACATATTATTATTATTACATTATTAAATACTCCCTTTTTATTTTACAGAACCGTTGGATTATTGCATTTGTATTTTTTTTCTCATTTGTTAAATTGATTAAAATAAAAAAAGTTTAGTTATTATTATTTTGTTATTATTATTATTAATAATAATAATAATAATAATACATATTATTATTAAATACCAACATTTTATTTTACAGTGCAATATGTAACCGTAATTTAAGAGTTTTTATTTATTTGCATAATTAGTATATTTACAATAAAGTAGAAATAATATTTTATGTAGTATTACTATAAATTGCAATAATAACAATACTACTACTAATAATAATAATTGATGTTGATGTACATATTGCAATTACAAAATCATTTTATCTTTTAATAATAAAATATAATAATAATAATAATAATAATAATAATGATAATAATGCTAAATATATTTATTTGTATTTTTGCTTAATATTATAACAATTACAACGAATAATTAAAGCTGCAAGCAGCGATGAAAGGGCCCTCGCACCCGGGCTCACCGCCGATCGGTGGCGAATGGTGGGCACTATGCTTTTCACATAGTAAATTTAGGAGGAATATGTCAAAGTCATTTATATGTGCCAAACTTCCTGCTACCAGTTGGTGGCGCTATGTCTATAACTGAATATTGGCATGTAGATGTGTTCAGGCCAGCACTTTTATCAAATATATGAAGTTTGGTGCAGATTGAACACAGTATGCTTGAGCTAGTGTAAGACATTACATATCTTGTTGCCAACAGGTGGCGCTATGATTATATCTGAATATTGGTCTTTAGATGTCTTCAGGCAAGTACTCTTACCAAACATGTGAAGTTTGGTGCAGATCAGACATTGCATGTTTAAGTTAGTGTAAAATAAGTCATTTCCTGTTGCCAACAGGTGGCGCTATGATAAGAACTGAATATTGGCCTGTAGATGTGTTCAGGCCAGGACTCTTATCGAACATGTGAAGTTTGGGGCAGATCAGACTTCGTATGGCTGAGTTATAACAGATTATATTCCCATGGCGAAACATCGAACTTTGTCAAGCCGCCATGGACATGCCCTCTAACGAAAACTCAAGATCTTCACAATTTAACATTACAAAGGCCTTTAGAGTAGACTGACCAAATTTGGTGTTGATCTGAATAAATCTATAGGAGGAGTTCATTACAGAGTACAACATGTCACTTCCTGTTGTCAGTAGGTGGCGCTATGATTAAAAGTGAATATGAGCATGGGCATGTGTTCAGGACCGGACTCTTATCAAACATGTGAAGTTTGGGGCAGATCAGACATTGTATGGCTGAGTTATAACAACTTCCTTTTTCATGGCGAATCATCGAAATTTGACAGGACGCCACGGACACGCCCTCCAACGAAAACTCTAGATCTTCGCAATTTAACGTCACAAATGGCTTTAGATTAGACTGACCAAATTTGGTGTTGATCCGAATAAAGCTCTGGGAGGAGTTCGTTCAAGTATGACACCTGGAAATGGCAAAAATTACACAAAATTTGCTGGGAAAAATTAAAATAACTTACTTTCTGTTGGGATTTGGATTTCGTACCTGGAGACTTTTTTGTAGGTATTGGTGTGTTGCATGTGTGTGCCGATTTTCATACATGTATGTAAAACGTAGCTCGAGGCGCACTCCGCTGAAAGTGTATAGGTGGCGCTGTCGAGCCAATTTACCACACCCACTTCTGAGACCCATATCAGACGTAAATTTTCGCCAGTTCTGAGGCGTGTGCAAAGATTCGTGAGTTTTCGGGCATGTTTAGGCCCTCAAAAATGCGATTCATTTTGGAGAAGAAGAATATTAATAATAATTAAAGCTGCAAGCAGCGATGAACGGGCCCTCGCACCCGGGCTCACCGCTGACCGGTGGCGAATGGTGGGCACTATGCTTTTCACATAGTAAATTTAGGAAAAATATGTCAAAGTTATTTAGATGTGCCAAACTTCCTGCTGCCAGCTGGTGGCGCTATGCCTAGAACTGAATATTGGCATGTAGATGTCTTCAGGCCAGCGCTTTTGTCAAACATATGAAGTTTGGTGCAGATTGAACATGGCATGCTTGAGTTAGTGTAAGACATGACATATCCTGCTGCCAACAGGTGGCGCTATGATTATAACTGAATGTTGGTCTTTAGATGTCTTCAGGTCAGGACTCTTACCAAACATGTGAAGTTTGGTGCAAATTGGACATTGCATGTAAAAGTTAGTGTAAAATAAGTCATTTCCTGTTACCAGCAGGTGGCGCTATGATTTTAATGGAATATTGGCCTTCAGATGTGTTCAGGCCAGGACTCTTATCGAACATGTGAAGTTTGGGGCAGATCGGACATTGTATGGCTGAGTTATAACAGCTTCTATTCCCATGGCGAAACATCGAACTTTGTCAGGCCGCCACGGACACGCCCTCTAACGAAAACTCTAGATCTTCACAATTTATCATGGCAAAGGCCTTTAGATTAGACTGACCGAATATAATGTTGATTTCATGAAAACACTAGGAGGAGTTTCTCACAACGTAAAACATGTCACTTCCTGTTGTCAGCAGGTGGCGCTATGACTATAACTGAATATGATCACACGTATGTGTTCAGGACCAGACTGTTATCAAACATGTGAAGTTTGGGGCAGACCAGACATTGTATGGCTGAGTTATAACAACTTCCTTTTTCATGGCGAATCATCGAAATTTGACAGGCCGCCACGGACACGCCCTCCAACGAAAACTCTAGATCTTCGCAATTTAACGTCACAAAGGGCTTTAGATTGGACTGACCAAATTTGGTGTTGATCTGAATAAATCTCTAGGAGGAGTTCGTTCAAGTATGACGCCTGGAAATGGCAAAAATGAGACAAAATTTGCTGGAAAAATTAAAAATATCTGACTTCCTGTCGGGTTTTGGATTTTGCCTCAAGAGACTTTTTTGTAGGTATTGGTGTGCTACATGTGTGTACTGAGTTTTGTAAATGTACTTGAAACGTAGCTCGAGGCGCACTCCGCTGAATGTGTATAGGTGGCGCTATCGAGGCATTTTGCCACACCCACTTCTGAGACCCATATCAGACGTAAATTTTCGCCAGGTCTGATGCGTGTGCAAAGTTTCGTGAGTTTTCGGGCATGTTTAGGCCCTCAAAAATGCGATTCATTTTGGAGAAGAATAATAATAATAATAATAATAATAATAATAATAATAATAATAAACAGAGCAATTCCAATAGGGTCCTCGCACCACCGGTGCTCGGGCCCTAATAATAATAATAATAAACGGAGCAATTCCAATAGGGTCCTCACACCATCGGTGCTCGGGCCCTAATAATTATAATAATAATAGTTGATATTAATGTACATATTGCAATTCCAACACAATTTATCTTTTGATAATAAAATAAAATTAACAACAACAATAATAAATAATAATTAAAGCTGCAAGCAGCGATGAAAGGGCCCTCGCACCCGGGCTCATCGCCGATCGGTGGCGAATGGTGGGCACTATGCTTTTCACGTAGTAAATTTAGGAGGAATATGTCAAAGTCATTTATATGTGCCAAACTTCCTGCTGCCAGTTGGTGGCGCTATGTCTATAACTGAATATTGGCATGTAGATGTGTTCAGGCCAGCACTTTTGTCAAATATATGAAGTTTGGTGCAGATTGAACACAGTATGCTTGAGCTAGTGTAAGACATTACATATCTTGTTTCCAACAGGTGGCGCTATGATTATAACTGAATATTGGCCTTTAGGTGTCTTCAGGTCAGGACTCTTACCAAACATGTGAAGTTTGGTGCAGATCAGACATTGCATGTTTAAGTTAGTGTAAAATAAGTCATTTCCTGTTGCCAACAGGTGGCGCTATGATAATAACTAAATATTGGCCTCTAGATGTGTTTAGGCCAGGACTCTTATCGAACATGTGAAGTTTGGGGCAGATCGGACTTCGTATGGCTGAGTTATTACAGATTCTATTCCCATGGCGAAACATCGAACTTTGTCAAGCCGCCAAATACACGCCCTTCAACGAAAACTCAAGATCTTCACAATTTAACATAGCAAAGGCCTTTAGAGTAGACTGACCAAATTTGGTGTTGATCTGAATAAATCTTTAGGAGGAGTTCATTACAGAGTACAACATGTCACTTCCTGTTGTCAGTAGGTGGCGCTATGATTAAAAGTGAATATGAGCATGGGCATGTGTTCAGGACCAGACTCTTATCAAACATGTGAAGTTTGGGGCAGATCAGACATTGTATGGCTGAGTTATAAACACTTCCTTTTTCATGGCGAATCATCGAAATTTGACAGGCCGCCACGGACACGCCCTCCAACAAAAACTCTAGATCTTTGCAATTTAACGTCACAAAGGGCTTTAGATTAGACTGACCAAATTTGGTGTTGATCCGAATAAATCTCTAGGAGGAGTTCGTTCAAGTATGACACCTGGAAATGGCAAAAATGACACAAAATTTGCCCGGAAAAATTAAAATAACTTACTTCCTGTTGGGAATTGGATTTCGTACCTGGAGACTTTTTTGTAGGTATTGGTGTGTTGCATGTGTGTGCCGATTTTCATACATGTATGTAAAACGTAGCTCGAGGCGCACTCCGCTGAAAGTGTATAGGTGGCACTGTCGAGCCAATTTACCACACCCACTTCTGAGACCCATATCAGACGTAAATTTTCGCCAGTTCTGATGCGTGTGCAAAGTTTGGTGAGTTTTCGGGCATGTTTAGGCCCTCAAAAATGCGATTCATTTTGGAGAATAATAATAATAATAATAATAATAATAATTAAAGCTGCAAGCAGCGATGAAAGGGCCCTCGCACCCGGGCTCACCGCCGATTGGTGGCGAATGGTGGGCACTATGCTTTTGACAGTAAATTTAGGAGGAATATGTCAAAGTCATTTATATGTGCCAATCTTCCTGCTGCCAGCTGGTGGCACTATGCCTGTAACTGAAAATTGGCATGCAGATGTCTTCAGGCCAGCGCTTTTATCAAACATATGAAGTTTGGTGCAGATTGAACATGGCATGCTTGAGTGTAAGACATGACATATCCTGCTGCCAACAGGTGGCGCTATTACGGAATATTGGCCTTTAGATGTCTTCAGGCCAAGACTCTTGCCAAACATTTCAAGTTTGGTGCAAATTGGACATTGTATGTTTAAGTTAGAGGAAAACCAGTCATTTCCTGTTGTCAGTAGGTGGCGCTATGATTATAATACAATATTGGCCTCTAGATGTGTTCAGGCCAGGACTCTTATCAAACATGTGAAGTTTGGGGCAGATTGGACATTGTATGGCTGAGTTACAACAACTTCTATTCCCATGGCGAAACATCGAACTTTGTCAAGCCGCCACGGACACGCCCTTCAACGAAAACTCAAGATCTTTACAATTTAACGTCACAAAGGGCTTTAGATTAGACTGACCAAATATAATGTTGATTTCATGAAATCTCTAGGAGGAGTTTCTCACAGCGTAAAACAAGTCACTTCCTGTTGCCAGCAGGTGGCGCTATGACTATAACTGAATATGATCATGGCTATGTGTTCAGGACCGGACTCTTATCAAACATGTGAAGTTTGGGGCAGATCAGACTTTGTATGGCCGAGTTATAACAACTTCCTTTTTCATGGCGAATCATCGAAATTCGACAGGCCGCCACGGACACGCCCTCCAGTGAAAACTCTAGATCTTCGCAATTTAACGTCACAAAGGGCTTTAGATTAGACTGACCAAATTTGGTGTTGATCCTAATAAATCTCTAGGAGTAGTTCGTTTTAATACGACGCCTGGAAATGGCAAAAATGACACAAAATTTGCTGAGAAAATGAAAAATATCTGACTTCCTGTTGGGTTTCGGATTTTGCTCCAAGAGACTTTTTTGTGGGTATTGGTGTGTTACATGTGTGTACCAATTTTCATACATGTACGTGAAATGTAGCGGGAGGGGCACTTCATAGAAAGTGAATAGGTGGCGCTGTCGAGCCATTTTGCCACACCCACTTCTGAAACATATATCAGACGTAAATTTTCGCCAGGTCTGATGCGTGTGCAAAGTTTCATGACTTTTCGGGCATGTTTAGGCCCTCAAAAATGCGATTCATTTTGGAGAAGAAGAAGAATAAAAATAATAATAATAATAATAATAAAATAATAATAAACGGAGCAATTCCAAGAGGGTCCTCGCACCATCGGTGCTCGGGCCCTAATAATAATAATAATAATAATAATAAACGGAGCAATTCCAATAGGGTCCTCACACCATCGGTGCTCGGGCCCTAATTAAAGCTGCAAGCAGCGATGAAAGGGCCCTCGCACCCGGGCTCACCGCTGATCGGTGGCGAATGGTGGGCACTATGCTTTTCACATCGTAAATTTAGGAGGAATATGTCAAAGTCATTTATATGTGCCAAACTTCCTGCTGCCAGTTGGTGGCGCTATGTCTATAACTGAATATTGGCATGTAAATGTGTTCAGGCCAGCGCTTTTGTCAAATATATGAAGTTTGGTGCAGATTGAACACAGTATGCTTGAGCTAGTGTAAGACATTACATATCTTGTTGCCAACAGGTGGCGCTGTGATTATATCTGAATATTGGTCTTTAGGTGTCTTCAGGCAAGTACTCTTACCAAACATGTGAAGTTTGGTGCAGATCAGACATTGCATGTTTAAGTTAGTGTAAAATAAGTAATTTCCTGTTGCCAACAGGTGGCGCTATGATAATAACTGAATATTGGCCTCTAGATGTGTTCAGGCCAAGACTCTTATCGAACATGTGAAGTTTGGGGCAGATCGGCCATTGTATGGCTGAGTTATAACAGCTTCTGTTCCCATGGCGAAACATCGAACTTTGTCAGGCCGCCACGGACACGCCCTTCAACGAAAACTCAAGATCTTCACAATTTATCATGGCAATGGCCTTTAGATTAGACTGACTGAATATAATGTTGATGTCATCAAATCTTTAGGAGGAGTTTCTCACAGCGTAAAACATGTCACTTCCTGTTGCCAGCAGGTGGCGCTATGACTATAACTGAATATGGTTATGGGTATGTGTTCAGGACCAGACTCTTATCAAACATGTGAAGTTTGGGGCAGATCAGACATTGTATGGCTGAGTTATAACAACTTCCTTTTTCATGGCGAATCATCGAAATTTGACAGCCCGCCATGGACACGCCCTCCAGTGAAAACTCTAGATCTTCGCAATTTAACGTCACAAAGGGCTTTAGATTAAACTGACCAAATTTGGTGTTGATCCGAATAAATCTCTAGGAGGAGTTCGTTCAAGTATGACACCTGGAAATGGCAAAAATTACACAAAATTTGCCGGAAAAAATGTAAATAAGTTACTTCCTGTTGGGATTTGGATTTCGTACCTGGAGACTTTTTTGTAGGTATAGGTGTGTTGCATGTGTGTACCAATTTTCATACATGTATGTAAAACGTAGCTCGAGGCGCACTCCGCTGAAAGTGTATAGGTGGCGCTATCGAGCCATTTTGCCACACCCACTTCTGAAACCCATATCAGATGTAAATTTTCGCCAGTTCTGATGCGTGTGCAAAGTTTCATGACTTTTCGGGCATGTTTAGGCCCTCAAAATTGCGATTCATTTTGGAGAAGAAGAAGAATAAAAATAATTAAAGCTGCAAGCAGCGATGGAAGGGCCCTCGCACCCGGGCTCATCGCCGACCGGTGGCGAATGGTGGACACTATGGTTTCCACATAGTAAATTTAGGAGGAATAAGTCAAAGTCATTTATATGTGCCAAAATTCCTGCTGCCAGCTGGTGGCGCTATGCCTATAACTGAATATTGGCATGTAGATGTGTTCAGGCCAGGACTCTTATCGAACGTGTGAAGTTTGGGGCAGATCGGACATAGTATGCTTGAGCTATTGTAAGACATTACATATCTTGTTGCCAACAGGTGGCGCTATGATTATATCTGAATATTGGTCTTCAGGTGTCTTCAGGCAAGTACTCTTACCAAACATGTGAAGTTTGGTGCAGATCAGACATTGCATGTTTAAGTTAGTGTAAAATAAGTCATTTCCTGTTGCCAACAGGTGGCGCTATGAGAATAACTGAATATTGGCCTCTAGATGTGTTCAGACCAGGACTCTTATCGAACATGTGAAGTTTGAGGCAGATCGGACATTTTATGGCTGAGTTATAACAGCTTCTATTCTAATGGCGAAACATCGAACTTTGTCAAGCCGCCATGGACACACCCTTCAACAAAAACTCAAGATCTTCACAATTTATCATGGCAAAGGCCTTTAGAGTAGACTGACCAAATTTGGTGTTGATCTGAATAAATCTCTAGGAGGAGTTCACTGCAGAGTGCAACATGTCACTTCCTGTTGCCAGTAGGTGGCGCTATGACTAAAAGTGAATATGAGCATTGAAATGTGTTCAGGACCAGACTCTTATCAAACATGTGAAGTTTGGGGCAGATCAGACTTTGTATGGCTAAGTTATAACAACTTCCTTTTTCATGGCGAATCATCGAAATTTGACAGGCCGCCACGGACACGCCCTCCAGCGAAAACTCTAGATCTTTGCAATTTAATGTCACATGGGCCTTTAGATTAGGCTGACCAAATTTGGTGTTGATCTGAATAAATCTCTAGGAGGAGTTCGTTCAAGTATGACACCTGGAAAAGGCAAAAATGACTCAAAATTTGTGGCAAAAAATTAAAATAACTTACTTCCTGTTGGGATTTGGATTTCGTACCTGGAGACTTTTTTGTAGGTATTGGTGTGTTGCATGTATGTGCTGATTTTCATACATGTAGGTGAAACATAGCTTGAGGCGCACTCCGTTGAAATTTTATAGGTGGCACTATTGAGACATTTTGCCACACCCACTTCTGAAACCCATATCAGACATAAATTTTTGCCAGTTCTGATGCGTGTGCAAAGTTTCATGACTTTTCGGGCATGTTTAGGCTCTCAAAAATGTGATTCATTTTGGAGAAGAAGAAGAAAAAGAAACTGAGCAATTCCAATAGGGTCCTCACACCATCGGTGCTCGGGC
>VONZ01003051.1:0-29617 GCA_012976165.1 Labeo catla | reverse complement strand
ATACCAATAATTATCAAAAAAATGTCAAAATTCGACTCATCATTGCGAAAGGGCCCCAAAAAGTTTGTCAGGTGGAGGGCCATTTTTACTAAAATGGCTATAACTCATGAACCAAATGAGATATCTTCACCAAACTTGGGAAACCTATGTATAAGCTCAATCTTTGGTCAACTAAAAAAAATTACACAGTTCTACCACTTGGTGGTGCTATAAGCCTGAAAAAACATAAAAATGACTATAACTATGCAATCGTTGGTCCGATTGACTTGAAAATTGGTATGCAGTGTCTCTGTCCAATGTGCCATAAGGGTCTATGAGGACATTGGCGTATCTCAAAAAACATGGCCGCCATTGGCCAATGAAGTTTGAGCACCTATTAGACAAGGTTAACGAAGGTCAATCGGAATGAAACTCACTGGGCATGTTCGACTCATGGCCCTAAACGTCTGTAAGAATTTTGAAAGAAATCGGTCACTAGTTGGCGCTAACGAGTTTTATGGCTCTGTAATCACGTGGTGTTTCACACATCAACACAATATGCATATCATTTGATAGATCTCCTCATGATGAAAAACTTTGCCTCAAGAACCATTGCTGTCAATCAAACCGTTCATTAATTATTCACAAATATGTGAAAAACCTACTTTTGCGAACTAGTCCTAGGTTTTTCGCTCAATCTCGATCAAACCACTGCAGCGCAGTTCTCCAGACTGTCTAGATCAATAATTATCAAGAAAATGTGAAATTTTGTCCTTTGGGTAGCTATAACGGGGTCATTTAGAAAAGGGGCGTGGCCACATATACCCAAAAGCCTATCAAACCTAAACAAAAACTCAAAACTTTACAAAAGTTGGAGAAAACATGTGTCAGATGACTCTTAACAAGCATGCAAAGTTTCGTGAAGATCGGACCATAGGTGGCGCTATAACAGTTAAAAAGGCTTTAAAAAGACAAGTTGTGTATGGTAAATGGCTTCAAATGGCTAAATACATGCTCATATATTTACACAAACACTAGACCTTCATATCATTTGATAGATCTTCTCATGATGAACAACTTTGCCTCAAGAACCATTGCTGTCAATCAAACCGTTCATTAATTATTCACAAATATGTTAAAAACCTACTTTTGCGAACTAGTCCTAGGTTTTTCACTCAATCTCGATCAAACCACTGCAGTCATCTTCTCTGGACTCTCTAGATCAATAATTATCAAAAACATGTTGAATTTTGTCCTTTGGTTAGCTATAACGGGGTCATTTACAAAAGGGGAGTGGCCACATATATCCAAAAGCCTATAAAACCTAAACAAAAACTCAAAACGTTATGAAAATTGGAGCAATCATGTGTCAGATGATTCTTAACAAGCATGCAAAGTTTCATGGAGATCAGAGCATAGGTGGCGCTATAACAGTTAAAAAGCCTTTAAAAACAAGATTTCTATGGTAAATGGCCTCAAATTGTTAAAAAATGCTCATCTATTCACACAAACACTAGATCTTACACTTCTGTCTGTATGATATATCACCTCATTCTGAACAAATTTGCATACCACCTCAAAGGCCTTAAATGCTCGAACCCCGGTAATTGCTGCTTGCAGCTATATTTATTATTATTATTATTATTATTCTTCCCTAGAACTGATCGTGCAGCCCACACCGTAAGGCCTAGAGAGCTGAAACTTGGTCAGAAGGTAGTAGTCACCCTCGCTACTCAGGCGCAAAGAACCGCCCCAATCGGCCTAAAGGTGGCGCTACAGCGCAAAAAACTAACTTTTTTTACATTTTTGGCCCTAGCTCGTACATTTTTTGTCGTAGACTCAAAAACTTTACATCGTTGCGATCCTTGGGTCAATACGCACAAAAGTGTACTGGCGCAGATTTTTCGTACGAAGCCCGGTTTTTCCGCAAAATGGCGTTATGTCCGAAACCTACTTTTGCGAACTAGTCCTAGGTTTTTCGATGGATCGGAACCAAACCAGTGCTGAAATGTTCTCTGGACAGTGAATATCAATAATTATCAAAAAAAAGTTGAAATTTTGACTCACGGTCGAATAGGAATGCCAAAACGTTCTATGCTAACATTAGCAAATTCTTACATTTGGCTATAACTTTTGAATGGAATGAGATATCTACACCAAACTCGGTACACATGTGTATAAGGACAATCTTTGGTCAAATAAAAAAAATTGCACAGCTCTGCCACTTGGGGGCGCTATAAGCCTGAAAAAACATAAAAATGACTATACCTATGCAATCGTTGGTCTGATCGACCTGAAAATTGGTATGTAGTGTCTCTGTCTAATGTGCCATAACGGTCTATGAGGACATTGGTGTATCTCAAAAAACATGGCCGCCATTGGCCAATGAAATTTGAGCACCTATTAGACAAGGTTAACGGAGGCCGATCGGAACGAAACTCACCGGGCATATTCGACTCATGGCCCTAAAGGTCTGTAAGAATTTTGAAAGAAATCGGCCACTAGTTGGCGCTAACAAGTTTTTTGCATCTGTAACGTGCCTCACTCACGTGGTATTTCACACATCCACACAATATGCATATCATTTGATAGATCTCCTCATGATGAACAACTTTGCCTCAAGAACCATTGCTGTCAATCAAATCATTCATGAATTATTCACAAATATGTGAAAAACCTACTTTTGCGAACTAGTCCTAGGTTTTTCACTCAATCTCGATCAAACCACTGCAGCGCAGTTCTCCAGACTCTCTAGATCAATAATTATCAAAAAAATCTGGAATTTTGTCCTTTGGGTAGCTATAACTTGGTTATTTAGAAAAGGGGCGTGACCACATATACCCAAAAGTCTATAAAACCTAAACAAAAACTCAAAACTTTACAAAAGTTGGTGAAAACATGTGTCAGATGACTCTTAAGAAGCATGTAAAATTTCATGGAGATCGGACCATAGGTGGCGCTATGACAGTTAAAAAGGCTTCAACAACACGAAATTTCAAAAGTAAATTGCCTTAAATTGCTATAACATGCTCATATAATCACAGAAACACTAGAACTTCATACCATATGATAGATCTCCTCATGCTGAGCAACTTTGCCTCAAGAACCACTGCTGTCAATCAAGTCGTTTATTACATATTCACAAATATGTGAAATACCCACTTTTGCGAACTAGTCCTAGGTTATTCACTCGATCTCGATCAAACCACTGCAGCACAGTTCTCCAGACTCCCTAGATCAATAATTATTAAAAAAAAAGTTAAACTTTTGACTCACGGTCGCAAAGGGGCGCCAAAACGTTCGAAAGAGGCGGGGCCACTTTCACTAAAAAGGCTATAACTTTGGAACAGAATGACATATCATCACCAAACTCAGAACACATATGTAAAAGCTCAGCCTTTGGTCAAATCCAAAAAATTGCGGAGCTTGACCACTTGGTGGTGCTATAATAGAGAAAAAACATAAAAATGGCTATAACTTCGCAACCGTCAGTCCAATCAACCTGAAAATTGGTATGCAGTGTCTCTGTCCAATGTGACATAACAGTCTATAAGGACATTGGCGTATCTCAAAAAATATGGCCGCCATTGGCCAATGAATTTTGAGCACCTATTAGACAAGGTTAACGAAGGTCAATCAGATCGAAACTCACTGGGCATGTTCGACTCATGGCCCTAAAGGTCTGTAAGAATTTTGAAACAAATCGGCCACTAGTTGGCGCTAACGAGTTTTATGGCTCTGTAATCACGTGGTGTTTCACACATCCACACAATATGCATATCATTTGATAGATCTCCTCATGATGAACAACTTTGCCTCAAGAACCACTGCTGTCAATCAAATTGCTCATTAAATATTCACAAATATGTGAAAAACCTACTTTTGCGAACTAGTCCTAGGTTTTTCGCTCAATCTCGATCAAACCACTGCAGTAATATTCTCTGGACTCTCTAGATCAATAATTATCAAAAAAATGTTGAATTTTGTTGTTCGGTTAGCTATAACGGGGTCATTTACAAAAGGGGTGTGGCCACATACACCCAAAAGCCTATAAAATCTAAATGAAAACTCAAAACTTTACAAAAAATGGTGAGAACATGTGTCAGATGACTCTTAACAAGCATGCAAAGTTTCATGGAGATCGGAGCATAGGTGGCGCAATAACAGTTAAAAAGGCTTTAAAAACAAGATTTCTATGGTAAATGGCCTCAAATTGTTAAAAAATGCTCATCTATTCACACAAACACTAGATCTTACACTTATATCTATATGATATATCCCGTCATTCTGAACAACTTTGCATACCACCTCAAAGGCCTTAAATGCTCGAACCCCGGTAATTGCTGCTTGCAGCTATATTTTTGATAATTATTGATATTCACTGTCCAGAGAATATTTCAGCACTGGTTTGGTTCCGATCCACTGAAAAACCTAGGACTAGTTCGCAAAAGTAGGTTTCGGACATAACGCCATTTTGAGGAAAAACCGGGCCTCGTACGAAAAATCTGCGCCAGTGCACTTTTGTGCGTATTGACCCAAGGATTGCAGCGATGTAAAATTTTTGAGTCTGCTACAAAAATTGTACGAGCTACGGGCAAAAAAGCGAAAAAAGTTAGTTTTTGGCGCTGTAGCGCCACCTTTAGGCCGATTGGGGTGGTTCTTTGCGCCTGAGTAGCGAGGAGGACTACTACCTTCTGACCAAGTTTCAGCTCTCTAGGCCTTACGGTTTGGGCTGCACGATCAGTTTTAGCGCGGAATAATAATAATAATAATAATAATAATAAAAAAAATCCTAACAATTACAATAGGGTTTCAGTGCTACGCACTCGAACCCCTAAAAAATCCTAACAATTACAATAGGGTTTCAGCGCTACGCGCTCGAACCCCTAAATATAGCTGCAAGCAGCAATTATCGGGGTTCGAGCATTTTAAGGTCTTTAAGGTGGTATGCTTAGGGTCTAGGCCAACCTGGATTCATGGCTGACAGGAAAACACATCCAAAATGGAGAATATGCTCACAGAAATACACACACAGAAACGAAAAGTTTAAACTAATATATTAATACTCAATAAACATGTTTACACACACACAGACATACATGCATACACATTTTCTTGTACAGATATTTGAAATAAATGATATGGGCCAACACTTTTACTTGCAAGTATTCTCTTTGTAACGGTTTTCGTCTTTTTCAGATTTCACTGTAATCATAATGTGGCATAATTGTCAAATGTAATACATCTGTATAAATGAAGTGGTAAAGTTTTACTAAATGTGATTTGAAATGATATAACATTGATTTAGTATCATCTTTGTATGAAATTAAAGCTTGAAACCATGAAAATGCACTGTTCTAGGCATTTCAGTGACCCATTAGTGGTCTTCTACTGCCATCTAGTGGTTATAGTTGCAATTTCACGTTTTAAAGAGAGATCCATTACTTTTAAGCTTTATAACTGTTACATGGCCTTTTTGCCTAATGTCTATGAAATGTATGTTTGTTTAAAATCGTATGATGATGATTTTACTTAGGTTTGTGAAATTTTGTTTTCTTTTAGGTTTTATAGACTTTTGGGTACAGTAGCTCATGATCATCTTATTAAGTAGCCACATCCATGATGGAGAATACACTCACAAACAGAAATTAAATAGTTAAACTGTTATATTAATGTTCATTAAGCATTACTGCACACACACACACACACACACACAAACACACACATTTTTTTGCACATAAGAGATTCGTGTATTAAATGGTAGGTGACAAAATGTTTAGTGCAAGTCTTTTTAAGATTTTATATATAATTTTCAGGTTTCACTGTAATCATAATCTTGTATTATTGTCAAATATGATATATGTGTGTAAATGAAGTGTTAAACTTTGACTAAATGTGATTTGAAATGTTATAACAGTGATTTAGTCTTTGCATGAAGTGAAATGAATGGAAAACAATCTGTGAATAGCAGTGTTCATTTCAATGAGCCATTAGTGGTCTTCTACTGCCATCTAGTGGTTATAGTTGTAATTTCATGACATTTTAAAGAGAGCATTGTTTGTATGCTTTATAATTGTTACATTGCCTTTTTTTGCCTGATGTCTTTAAAATGCAGGCTTTTTTAGAATCATATGATGATGATTTGACTTAGGTTTGTGAAATTTTCTTTTCTTTTAGGTTTTATAGACTCGGGTACAGTAGATCATGATCTTATTATTAAGTGGCTATCTAAATGGTAGGGATGTGACGAGACCAGTCGGATTTCGCGAGATCTCGTGACAGTATCCTCCCACAACATTTTACCATGTTTACATTAGAGCTGCACTATTAATCCTTAAAATATTGAGGTGTCGATTCAAACACCCACGCGATCTTATTCCTAAATGACAACGAGTTATCTATGTCTATTAGGACTGTTTCACATCACCAGTGTCAGTGGAGCGTGAGAAGCACGTTTTGTCGCTGCCCATATTAATGAATCAGAAGGTCGGAGTAAATGTGAACGCAGAAAGAGCAACACAAACAGTCTTTTCAACCACATTATAATCATTATTTCTGTGTTACAGATATTTAAATAATAGAACTACTGGGATAAAAGTTTATAGTTTGGGTATAAACACTTATTGTCTACAGTAGCGATCAAAACCAAAGTATTTTAACACGTGTATCTATTGTAACGCTTATCCTCTTCCGCCAGGAGGTGGCGACAACTGCCCGTTTAAAAAAAAAGTATGTCATTAAATCATTCATTCAGGAGATTTCAATAGTCAAACAAGTCTTAATAAAGTGAGACACTGTCTCCTTTATTGAATGTTTTTTTTATTTTGTTTAAATGAATATATGTTTTTAAAAGACTTAAGCAATGAACAGTTTGTCAGAACCACTAGTAAATTGTTATTTTGTTTAGTTTTCTAATCTTTTTTCTCCAGAATCGTGAGAGAATCGTAATCTCCCATTTATAAAAAACAACTAGGATTGTCAATTTATCCAGAATCATGAAGCTCTTGTCTATTACTGCATATTATTAATTAAAATTGAAGTTTAATTTCATAAAGTTCAAAATGCACCTTAATTTTTTTGCATTTTGTGTTTTTCAGTTGAATAAAAGACTATTTTCCCTATAGATTTCATCATTGAGGATTTCTTAAGAAAAGTTTAAAAATCTCGTCTCGTCTCGTTCTCGTGAACCCAATAGTTACACCCACTTAGTGTCTCGTCACACCCCTACTAAATGGCTATCTAAATGCAAATGTTTAACTTTTTTTTTTGGATAAATGTTTATCTAGAGAGTCCAGGCAATTTTACTGCAGTGGTTTTATTGATTTTGAGTTAAACACCTAGAACTAGTTCCCAAAAGTAGGTTTTTTAAATAATATGAAATATTTAAAGAACAGTTGGATTGACATTAATGGTCCAAGAGTCAAAGTTGTTCATCATTAGGAGATCTATCAAATGATATGAAGATCTAGTGTTTGTGTGAATATATGAGCATTTATTTAGCCATTTGAAGGCATTTACGATACACAGCTTGTGTTTTTGAAGCCTTTTTAACTGTTATAGCGCCACCTATACTCCGATCTCCATGAAACTTTGCATGCTTGTTAAGAATTATCAGACACATGTTTTCTCCAATTTTCGTAAAGTTTTGAGTTTTCGTTTTGGTTTTATAAGCTTTTGGGTATATGTGGCCACGCCCCTATTGTAAATGGCCCCATTACAGCTAACCGAAGGACAAAATTCAACATTTTTTTGATAATTATTGATCTAGAGAGGCCAGAAAATATGACTGCAGTGGTTTGATCGAGATTGAGCGAAAAACCTAGGACTAGTTCGCAAAAGTAGGTTTTTGACATATTTTTGAATAATTAATGAACGGTTTGATTGACAGCAATGGTTCTTGAGGCAAAGTTGTTCATCATGAGGAGATCTATCAAATGATATGCATATTGTGTGGATTTGTGAAACACCACGTGATTACAGAGCCATAAAACTCGTTAGCGCCAACTAGTGGCCGATTTGTTTCAAAATTCTTACAGACCTTTAGGGCCATGAGTCGAACATGCCCAGTGAGTTTCGTTCCGATCGGCCTCCGTTAACCTTGTCTAATAGGTGCTCAAAATTCATTGGTCGATGGCGGCCATGTTTTTTGAGATACGCCAATGTTCTCATAGACCCTTATGACACATTGGACAGAGGCACAGCATACCAATTTTCAGGTCGATTGGACTGACGGTTGCGAAGTTATAGCCATTTTTATGTTTTTTCTCTATTATAGCGCCACCAAGTGGTCAAGGTCCGCAATTTTTTGGATTTGACCAAAGGCTGAGCTTTTACATAGGTGTTCTGAGTTTGGTGATGATATGTCATTCTGTTCCAAAGTTATATCCATTTTACTAAAAGTGGCCCCGCCTCTTTTGAACGTTTTGGCGCCCCTTTGCGACCGTGAGTCAAAAGTTTAATTTTTTTTTTGATAATTATTGATCTACGGAGTCTGGAGAACTGTGCTGCAGTGGTTTGATCGAGATTGAGTGAATAACCTAGGACTAGTTCGCAAAAGTATGTTTTTCACATATTTGTGAATATGTAATAAACGACTTGATTGACAGCAATGGTTCTTGAGGCAAAGTTGCTCAGCATGAGAAGATCTATCATATGGTATGAAGATCTTGTGTTTCTGTGATTATATGAGCATGTTATAGCAATTTAAGGTTATTTATTTTTGAAATTTTGTGTTTTTGAAGCCTTATTAAATGTCATAGCGCCACCTATGGTCCGATCTCCATAAAATTTTACATGCTTGTTAAGAGTCATCTGACACATGTTTTCTCCAACTTTTGTAAAGTTTTGAGTTTTTGTTTAGGTTTTATAGGCTTTTGGATATATGTGGCCACGCCCCTTTTCTAAATGACCTCGTTATAGCTGACCAAAGCACAAAATTCAACATTTTTTTGATAATTATTGATCTAGAGAGTCCAGAGAATATTACTGCAGTGGTTTGATCGAGATTGACCAAAAAACCTAGGACTAGTTCGCAAAAGTAGGTTTTTCACATATTTGTGAATAATTAATGAATGATTTGATTGACAGCAATGGTTCTTGAGGCAAAGTTGCTCAGCATGTGGAGATCTATCAAATGATATGCATATTGTGTGGATGTGTGAAACACCACGTGAGTGAGGCATGTTAGAGAGGCAAAAAACTCGTTAGCGCCAACTAGTGGCCGATTTGTTTCAAAATTCTTACAGACCTTTAGGGCCATGAGTCGAATATGCCCAGTGAGTTTCGTTCCGATCAGCCTCTGTTAACCTTGTCTAATGGGTGCTCAAACTTCGTTGGCCGATGGCGGCCATGTTTTTTGAGATACACCAATGTTCTCATAGACCCTTATGGCACATTGGACAGAGACACTGCATACCAATTTTCAGGTCGATCAGACTAACGATTGCATAGTTATAGTCAATTTATGTTTTTTCAGGCTTATAGCGCCATCAAGTGGCAGAGCTGTGCAATTTTTTTTATTTGACCAAAGATTCTGCTTATACACATGTGTACCGAGTTTGGTGAAGATATCTCATTTGGTTCATGAGTTATAGCCATTTTAGTAAAAATGGTCCTCCACCTGACAAACTTTTTGGGGCCCTTTCGCAACGATGAGTCAAAATTTCAACTTTTTTTGATAATTATTGATATTCAGTGTCCAGAGAACATTTCTGCACTGGTTTGGTTCCGATCGGGTGAAAAACCTAGGACTAGTTCGCAAAAGTAGGTTTCGGACATTCGGCCATTTTGCGGAAAAACGGTACGTCCTAGAGCCCAAATTGCACCTGTGCACTTTTGTGCGGATTGACCCAAGGATTGCAACAATGTAAAGTTTTTGAGTCTACGACAAAAATTGTACGAGCTAGGGCCAAAAATGTAAAAAAATTTTGTTTTTTGCGCTGTAGCACCACCTTTAGGCCGATTTGGGCGAGACTTTGTCAGAACGTCCCCACGGGGAGCTCTACCTTTTGCCCAAGTTTCAGCTCTCTAGGCCTTACGGTTTGGTCTGCACGATCAGTTTTAGCGGAAAATAATAATAATAATAATAATAATAATAATAAATATAGCTGCAAGCAGCAATTATCGGGGTTCGAGCAAATAAGGCCTTTAAGGTTGTGAGGATTTAAGATGTAGTCCAACGCAAAATATATGGCTAAACACACACTAAAACACATCCATGATGGAGAAAACACTCACAAACACAGAAATTAAATAGTTAAACTGTTATATTAATGCTCATTAAGCATTACTGCTTTTACACACACAGACATAATTTGTTGCACCTTGAAGATTTGTGTAATAAATGGTAGGTGACAAAATGTTTAGTGCAAATATTGACTTTAAGATTTTATATATCATTTTCAGGTTTCGCTGTAATCATAATCTTGTATTATTGTCAAATATGATATATCTGAATAATTTAAGTGTTAAACTTTGACTAAATGTGATTTGAAATGTTGTAACAGTGATTTAGTTTATGCATAAATTGAAATTAATTGAAAACAAGCCATGAAATGCACTGTTGTAGTCTGTTTAATGATGCATTAATGGTCTTCTACTGCCATCTAGTGGTTAAAGTTGCAATTTCATGGCGTTTTAAAAAAAGGATGCATTGTTTTAAGTTTATAACTGTAACTTTGCCTTTTTTGCCTTATGTTGATAAAATTGTATGCTTCTTTAGAATTATATGATAATGATTTTACTTAGGTTTGTGAAATTTTGTTTTCTTTTAGGATTTATAGATTTTTGGGTACAGTAGATCATGATCTTATTATTAAGTGGTGCTGTTTTTGCTGTCTAAATGCAAATGTTCAACATTTTTTTGATAATTGTTGATCTAGAGGGTCCAGAGAATGTTACTACAGTGATTTTATGTATTTTGAGTTTAAAACCTAGGACTAGTTTACAAAAGTAGGTTTTTTTTTTTAAATAATATAAAATATTTAAAGAATAGTTGGATTGACAGCAATGGTCCTGGAGGCAAAGTTGTTCAGAATGAGGACATCTATATCATATGATATGAAGATCTAGTGGTTGTGTGAATATATTTGCATGTTTTTAGCAAGTTGAGGCCAATTACCATAGAAATTTTGTTTTTGAAGCCGTTTTAACTGTTATAGTGCCACCTATGGTCTGATCTTCATGAAACTTTGCATGCCTGTTTAGCATCATAAAAGGTTGTGTGGATTTAAGATGTAGTCCAATGCAAAATATATGGCTAAC
Organism: Labeo catla; assembly: GCA_012976165.1. NCBI lineage: Eukaryota > Metazoa > Chordata > Actinopteri > Cypriniformes > Cyprinidae > Labeo > Labeo catla. Next base: position 18,376 of record VONZ01003051.1, on the reverse strand, counting down.
ACAATAAAACACATCCATGATGGAAAATAAACTCACAAACAGAAATTAAATAGTTAAACTGTTATATTAATGTTCATTAAGCATTACTACACACACATTTTGTTGCACGTAAGAGATTTGTGTATTAAATGGTAGGTGACAAAATGTTTAGTGCAAGTCTTTTTAAGATTTTATATATAGTTTTCAGTTTTCACTGTAATCATAATCTTGTATTATTGTCAAATATGATATATGTGTTTAAATGAAGTGTTAAACTTTGACTAAATGTGATTTGAAATGTTATATAGTGATTTAGTCTTTGCATGAATTGAAATGAATGGAAAATCTGTGAATAGCACTGCACATTTCAATGAGCCATTGGTGGTCTTCTACTGCCATCTAGTGGTTATAGTTGTAATTTCATTACATTTTGAAGAGCGATGCATTGTTTTTAAGCTTTATAACTGTTACATTGCCTTTTTTTGCCTGATGTCTTTAAAATGCAGGCTTGTTTAGAATCATATGATGATGATTTGACTTAGGTTTGTGATATTTTCTTTTCTTTTAGGTTTTATAGACTCGGGTACAGTAGATCATGATCTTATTATTAAGCGGTTATGTAAATGGACGAGACCAGTCAGATTTCGCGAGATCTCGTGACAGTATCCTCCCACAACATTTTGCCATGTTTACATTAGAGCTGCACTATTAATCCTTAAAATATGGAGGTGTCGATTCAAACACCCACGCGATCTTATTCCTAAATAACAACGAGTTATCTATGTCTATTAGGACTGTTTCACATCGCCAGTGTCAGTGGAGCGTGAGAAGCAGGTTTTGTCGCTGCTCATGTTAATGAATCAGAAGGTCGGAGTAAATGTGAACGCAGAAAGAGCAACACAAACAGTCTTTTCAACCACATTATAATCATTATTTCTGTGTTACAGATATTTAAATAATAGAAGTACTGGGATAAAAGTTTATAGTTTGGGTATAAACACTTATTGTCTACAGTAGCGATAAAAACGAAAGTATTTTAACACGTGTATCTATTGTAACGCTTATCCTCTTCCGCCAGGAGGTGGCGACAACTGCCCGTTTAAAAAAAAAGTATGTCATTGAATCATTCATTCAGGAGATTTCAATAGTCAAACAAGTCTTAATGAAGTGAGACACTGTCTCCTTTATTGAATGTTTTTTTTTTATTTTGTTTAAATGAATATATGTTTTTAAAAGACTTAAGCAATGAACAGTTTGTCATTTGCCATTTACCATACACAGCTTGTGTTTTTGAAGCCTTTATAACTGTTATAGCGCCACCTATGGTCCGATCTTTACGAAACTTTGCATGCTTGTTAAGAATCATCTGACACATGTTTTCACCAATTTTCGTAAAGTTTTGAGTTTTTGTTTAGTATTGATAGGCTTTTGGGTATATGTGGCCACGCCCCTGTTGTAAATGACCCCGTTATAGCTAACCGAAGGACAAAATTCAACATTTGTTTGATAATTATTGATCAAGAGAGTTCAGAGAATATTACTGCAGTGGTTTGATCGAGATTAAGCGAAAAACCTAGGACTAGTACACAAAAGTAGGTTTTTAACATATTTGTGAATAATTAATGAACGGTTTGATTGACAGCAATGGTTCTTGAGGCAAAGTTGTTCATCATGAGGAGATCTATCAAATGATATGAAGATCTAGTCTTTGTGTGAATAGATGAGCATTTATTTAGCCATTTGAAGCCACTTACCATATACAGCTTATGTTTTTAAAGCCTTTTTAACTGTTATAGCGCCACCTATGGTCCGATCTTCACGAAACTTTGCATGCTTGTTAAGAGTCACCTGACACATGTTCTCAGCATTTTTCGTAAAGTTTTGAGTTTTCGTTTAGGTTTTATAGGCTTTTGGGTATATGTGGCCACGCCCCTTTTCTAAATGACCCCGTTATAGCTAACCAAAGGACAAAATTCCACATTTTTTTGATAATTATTGATCTAGAGAGTCTGGAGAACTGTGCTGCAGTGGTTTGATCGAGATTGAGTGAAAAACCTAGGACTAGTTCGCAAAAGTAGGTTTTTCACATATTTGCGAATAATTAATGAACGGTTTGATTGACAGCAATAGTTCTTGAGGCAAAGTTGCTCAGCATGTGAAGATCTATCAAATGATATGCATATTGTGTGGATGTGTGAAACACCACGTGAGTGAGGCAAGTTACAGAGGCAAAAAACTCGTTAGCGCCAACTAGTGGCCGATTTCTTTCAAAATTCTTACAGTCCTTTAGGGCCATGAGTCAAACATGCCCAGTGAGTTTCGTTCCGATTGACGTCCGTTAACCTTGTCTAATGGGTGCTCAAACTTCATTGGCTGATGGCGGCCATGTTTTTTGAGATACACCAATGTCCTAGACCCTTATGGCACATTGGACAAAGACACTACATACCAAGTTTGAGGTCGATCGGACTAACGGTTGCGTAGTTATAGGCATTTTCGTGTTTTTTTCCCTTATAGCGCCACCAAGTGGCAGAGCTATGCAATTTTTTTGATTTGACCAAAGATTGAGCTCTTACATATGCGTACCAAGTTTGGTGAAGATACCTCATTTGGTTCATGAGTTATAGCCATTTTAGTAAAAATGGTCTCCCACCTGACAAACTTTTTGGGTTCCCTTCGCAACGATGAGTCAAAATTTCAACTTTTTTTTAATAATTATTGGTATTCACTGTCCAGAGAACATTTCTGCAGTGGTTTGGTTCCGATCGGGCGAAAAACCTAGGACTAGTTCGCAAAAGTAGGTTTCGGACATAATTAACATTTGCGGAAAAACGGGGCCTCCAGGACCCCAAATCACAGGGGGGTTTTTAAATTTGTATTGATCCAAGGATTCCAAAAATGTTAAAATTTTGAGTCTACGACAAGCGGTTTAGAAGTTATGACCACTTTCGCGTTGTTGATCGCTGTAGCGCCACCTATAGGCCGATTAGGGCGATACTTTGTCACAACGTCCCCACGGGGAGCTCTACCATTTGGCCAAGATTCAGCTCTCTAGGCCCTACGGTTTTGTCTGCACGATCAGTTTTAGCGGAAAATAATAATAATAATAATAAAAAAAATCCTAACAATTACAATAGGGTTTCAGCGCTACGCGCTCGAACCCCTAATAAAAAAAATCCTTACAATTACAATAGGGTTTCAGTGCTACGCACTCGAACCCCTAAATATAGCTGCAAGCAGCAATTACCGGGGTTCGAGCATATAGGGCCTTTTAGGTGGTATGCAAAGTTGTTCAGAAGGAGGGGATATATCATACAGATGTAAGTGTAAGATCTAGTGTTTGTGTGAATAGATGAGCATTTTTTAACAATTTGAGGCCATTTACCATAGAAATCTTGTTTTTAAAGCCTTTTTAACTGTTATAGCGCCACCTATGCTCCGATCTCCATGAAACTTTGCATGCTTGTTAAGAATCATCTGACACATGGTTTGTCCAATTTTCGTAACGTTTTGAGTTTTCGTTTTGGTTTTATAAGCTTTTGGGTATATGTGGCCACGCCCCTATTGTAAATGGCCCCATTACAGCTAACCTAAGGACAAAATTCCACATTTTTTTGATAATTATTGATCTGGAGAGTCCAGAGAATATTACTGCAGTGGTTTGATCGAGATTGAGCGAAAAACCTAGGACTAGTTCGCAAAAGTAGGTTTTTCACATATTTTTGAATAATTAATGAACGGTTTGATTGACAGCAATAGTTCTTGAGGCAAAGTTGTTCATCATGAGGAGATCTATCAAATGATATGCATATTGTGTGGATGTGTGAAACACCACGTGATTACAGAGGCAAAAAACTCGTTAGCGCCAACTAGTGGCCGATTTCTTTCAAAATTCTTACAGACCTTTAGGGTCATGAGTTGAACATGCCCAGTGAGTTTTGTTCCGATCGGCCTCCGTTAACCTTGTCTAACAGGTGCTCAAACTTCGTTGGCCGATGGCGGCCATGTTTTTTGAGATATGCCAATGTCCTTATAGACCCTTATGGCACATTGGACAAAGACACTGCATACCAAATTTTAGGTCGATCGGGCTAACGGTTGCGTAGTTATAGCCATTTTCGTGTTTTTTCCCCTTATAGCGCCACCAAATGGCAGAGCTGTGCAATTTTTTTTATTTGACCAAAGATTGAGATTATACACATTTGTACCGAGTTTGGTGAAGATATCTCATTTGGTTCATGAGTTACAGCCATTTGACTAAAAGTGGCCCCGCCTCTTTCAAACATTTTGGCATCCCTTTGCGCCCGTGAGTCAAAATCTCAATGTTTTTTTGATAATTATTGATCTTCACTGACCAGTGAACATTTCTGCACTGGTTTGGTTCCGATCGGGTGAAAAACCTAGGACTAGTTCGCAAAAGTAGGTTTTGGACAAATTTCAAAATGGCGGAAAAATTTGCATACCGGAAATGAAATCGGAGATAGCCATTTTGTTTTGATTGAGCCAAGGATTACAATGATATAAGGCACTTGAGTCTAGGACAAACGGTCTAGCAGTTATGAGCAGTTTCGCGTTGTTGATCGCTGTAGCGCCCCCGTTAGGCCGATTGCGCCAGATCTTTGCGCCTGAGTAGCGAGGAGGACTACTACCTTCTGACCAAGTTTCAGCTCTCTAGGCCTTACGGTTTGGGCTGCACGATCAGTTCTAGGGCGGAATAATAATAATAATAATAATAATAATAATAATAAAAAAAATCCTAACAATTACAATAGGGTTTCAGCGCTACGCGCTCGAACCCCTAAATATAGCTGCAAGCAGCAATTACCGGGGTTCGAGCATTTAAGGCCTTTAAGGTGGTATGCAAAGTCGTTCAAAATTTGGAGATTATATATAAAGATCTAGTGTTTGTGTGAATATATGAGCATTTTTTTAACAATTTGAGACCATTTACCATAGAAATCCTGTCTTTTTGAAGCTTATAGCGCCACCTATGGTCTGATCTCCATGAAACTTTTAATGATTGTTAAGAGTCATCAGTCACATGTTCTCACCAATTTTCATAACATTTTGAGTTTTTGTTTAGGTTTTATATGCTTTTGGGTATATGTGGCCACACCGCTTTTGTAAATGACCCCGTTATAGCTAACCAAAGGACAAAATTCAACATTTTTTGATAATTATTGATCTAGAGAGTCCAGAGAATATTAATGCACTGGTTTGATCGAGATCGAGTGAAAAACCTAGGACTAGTTCGCAAAAGTAGGTTTTTAACATAATTGTGAATATTTAATGAACGATTTGATTGACAGCAATAGTTCTTGAGGCAAAGTTGTTCAGCATGAGGAGATCTATCAAATGATATGAAGATTTAGTGTTTGTGTGAATATATGAGCATTTATTTAGCCATTTGAAACCATTTATCATACACAGCTTGTGTATTTGAAGCCTTTTTACCTGTTATAGCGCCACCTATGGTCCGATATGCACAAAACTTTGCATGCTTGTTAAGAGTCACCTGTCACATGTTCTCACCAATTTTTGTAAAGTTTTGAGATTTTGTTTAGGTTTTATAGGCTTTTGGGTATATGTGGCCACGCCCCTTTTGTAAATGACCCCGTTATAGCTAACCAAAGGACAAAATTCAACATTTTTTTGATAATTATTGATCTAGAGAGTCCAGAGAATATTACTGCAGTGGTTTGATCGAGATTGAGTGAAAAACCTAGGACTAGTTCGCAAAAGTAGGTTTTTGACATATTTGTGAATATTTAATGAACGATTTGATTGACAGCAATGGTTCTTGAGGCAAAGTTGTTCATCATGAGGAGATCTATCAAATGATATGCATATTGTGTGGATGTGTGAAACACCACGTGATTACAGAGCCATAAAACTCGTTAGCGCCAACTAGTGGCCGATTTGTTTCAAAATTCTTACAGACCTTTAGGGCCATGAGTCAAACATGCCCAGTGAGTTTCGTTCCGATCGGCCTCCGTTAACCTTGTTTAATAGGTGCTCAAATTTCATTGGTCGATTGCGGCCATGTTTTTTGAGATACGCCAATGTCCTTATAGACCCTTATGCCACATTGGACTAAGACACTGCATTCCAATTTTCAGGTTGATTGGACTGACGGTTGCGAAGTTATAGGCATTTTTATGCTTTTTTTCTATTATAGCGCCACCAAGTGGTCAAGCTCCGCAATTTTTTGGATTTGACCAAAGGCTGAGCTTTTACATATGTGTTCTGAGTTTGGTGATGATATGTCATTCTGTTCCAAAGTTATAGCCTTTTTACTAAAAGTGGCTCCGCCTCTTGTGAACGTTTTGGCGCCCCTTTGCGACTGTGAGTCAAAAGTTTAACTTTTTTTTTGAAATTATTGATCCGAGTCTGAATCCCATCCTAAGACTAGCAAAAGTGGGTTTTTCACATATTTGTGAATATGTAATAAACGACTTGATTGACAGCAGTGGTTCTTGAGGCAAAGTTGCTCAGCATGAGGAGATCTATCATATGGTATGAAGTTCTAGTGTTTCTGTGATTATATGAGCACGTTATAGCAATTTAAGGCAATTTACTTTTGAAATTTCGTGTTGCTGAAGCCTTTTTAACTGTCATAGCGCCACCTATGGTCCGATCTCCATGAAATTTTACATGCTTGCTAAGAGTCATCTGACACATGTTTTCTCCAACTTTTGTAAAGTTTTGAGTTTTTGTTTAGGTTTTATAGGCTTTTGGGTATGTGTGGCCACGCCCCTTTTATAAATGACCCCGTTATAGCTACCCAAAGGACAAAATTCCAATTTTTTTGATAATTATTGATCTAGGGAGTCTGGAGAACTGCGCTGCAGTGGTTTGATCGAGATTGAGCGAAAAACCTAGGACTAGTTCGCAAAAGTAGGTTTTTCACATATTTGTGAATAATTAATGAATGATTTGATTGACAGCAATGGGTCTTGAGGCAAAGTTGCTCAGCATGTGGAGATCTATCAAATGATATGCATATTGTGTGGATGTGTGAAACACCACGTGAGTGAGGCACGTTACAGAGGCAAAAAACTCGTTAGCGCCAACTAGTGGCCGATTTCTTTCAAAATTCTTACAGACCTTTAGGGCCATGAGTCAAACATGGCCAGTGAGTTTCGTTCCGATCAGCCTCCGTTAACCTTGTCTAATAGGTGCTCAAACTTCGTTGGTCGATGGCGGCCATGTTTTTTGAGATACGCCAATGTCCTCATGGACCCTTATGGCACATTGGACAGAGACACTGGATACCAATTTTTAAGTCGATCGGACTAACTATTGCATAGTTATAGTCATTTTCAAGTTTTTTCAGGCTTATAGCGCCACCAAGTGGCAGAGCTGTGCAATTTTTGTTATTTGACCAAAGATTGAGCTTATACACATGTGTACCGAGTTTGGTGTAGATATCTCATTCCATTCAAAAGTTATAGCCAAATGTAGCAATTGGCTAACATTAACATAGAACGTTTTGTCATTGCTATGCGACCGTGAGTCGAAATTTCAACTTTTTTTTGATAATTATTGATATTCACTGTCCAGAGAATATTTCAGCACTGGTTTCGTTCCGATCGGCTGAAAAACCTAGGACTAGTTCGCAAAAGTAGGTTTCGGACATAACGCCATTTTGCGGAAAAACCGAACACCGTAGAGCAAAATTTCCGTAATACACTTTTCTTCGGATTGACCCAAGGATTACAACGATGTAAAGTTTTTGAGTCTACGACAAAAAATGTACGAGCTATGGCCAAAATTGTAAAAAAAGTTAGTTTTTTGCGCTGTAGCGCCCCCGTTAGGCCGATTGGGCCGGTTCTTTGCGCCTGAGTAGCGAGGAGGACTACTACCTTCTGACCAAGTTTCAGCTCTCTAGGCCTTACGGTTTGGTCTGCACGATCAGTTTTAGCGCGGAATAATAATAATAAAAAAAATCTTAACAATTACAATAGGGTTTCAGTGCTACGCACTCGAACCCCTAATAATAAATATAGCTGCAAGCAGCAATTACCGGGGTTCGAGCATTTAGGGCCTTTGAGGTGGTATGCAAATTTGTTCAGAATGAGGTGATATATCATACTAGATCTTAAACGTACATCTGTGTTTGTGTGAATAGATGAGCATTTTTTAACAATTTGAGGCCATTTACCATAGAAATCTTGTTTTTAAAGCCTTTTTAACTGTTATTGCGCCACCTATGCTCCGATCTCCATGAAACTTTGCATGCTTCTTAAGAGTCATCTGACACATGTTTTCACCAATTTTCGTAAAGTTTTGAGTTTTTGTTTTGGTTTTATAAGCTTTTGGGTATACGTGGCCAAGCCCGTATTGTAAATGGCCCCATTACAGCTAACCGAAGGACAAAATTCAACATTTTTTTGATAATTATTGATCTACAGAGTCCAGAGAAGATGACTGCAGTGGTTTGATCGAGATTGAGCGAAAAACCTAGGACTAGTTCGCAAAAGTAGGTTTTTGACATATTTGTAAATATTTAATGAACGATTTGATTGACAGCAATGGTTCTTGAGGCAAAGTTGTTCGTCATGAGAAGATCTGTAAAATGATATGCATATTGTGTGGATTTGTGAAAAACCACATGATTACAGAGCCATAAAACTCGTTAGCGCCAACTAGTGGCCAATTTGTTTCAAAATTCTTACAGACCTTTAGGACCATGAGTCGAACATGCCCAGTGAGTTTCGTTCCTATCGGCCTCCGTTAACCTTGTCTAATAGGTGCTCAAATTTCATTGGTCTATGGCGGCCATGTTTTTTGAGATACGCAAATGTTCTCATAGACACTTATGGCACATTGGACAGAGACACTGCATACCAATTTTCAGGTTGATTGGACTGACGGTTGTGAAGTTATAGCCATTTTTAAGTTTTTTCTCTATTATAGCGCCACCAAGTGGTCAAGCTCCGCAATTTTTTGGATTTGACCAAAGACTGAGCTTTTACATACGTGTTCTGAGTTTGGTGATGATATGTCATTCTGTTCCAAAGTTAAAGCCATTTTACTAAAAGTGGCCCCGCCTCTTTTGAACGTTTTGGCGCCCCTTTGCAACTGCGAGTCAAAAGTTTAACTTTCTTTTGATAATTATTGATCTAGGGAGTCTGGAGAACTGTGCTGCAGTGGTTTGATCGAGATTGAGTGAATAACCTAGGACTAGTTCGCAAAAGTAGGTTTTTCACATATTTGTGAATATGTAATAAACGACTTGATTGACAGCAGTGATTCTTGAGGCAAAGTTGCTCAGCATGAGGAGATCTATCATATGGTATGAAGTTCTAGTGTTTCTGTGATTATATGAGCATGTTATAGCAATTTAAGGCAATTTACTTTTGAAATTTTGTGTTTTTGAAGCCTTTTTAACTGTCATAGCGCCACCTATGGTCCGATCTCCATAAAATTTTACATGCTTGTTAAGAGTCATCTGACACATGTTTTCTCCAACTTTTGTAAAGTTTTGAGTTTTTGTTTAGGTTTGATAGGCTTTTGGGTATATGTGGCCACGCCCCTTTTCTAAATGACCCCGTTATAGCTACCCAAAGGACAAAATTCCACATTTTTTTGATAATTATTGATCTAGAGAGTCTGGAGAACTGCGCTGCAGTGGTTTGATCGAGATTGAGCGAAAAACCTAGGACTAGTTCGCAAAAGTAGGTTTTTCACATATTTGTGAATAATTAATGAATGATTTGATTGACAGCAATGGTTCTTGAGGCAAAGTTGCTCAGCATGTGGAGATCTATCAAATGATATGCATATTGTGTGGATGTGTGAAACGCCACGTGAGTGAGGCACGTTACAGCGGCAAAAAACTCGTTATCGCCAACTAGTGGCCGATTTGTTTCAAAATTCTTACAGACCTTTACGGCCATGAGTCGAATATGCCCAGTGAGTTTCGTTCCGATCGGCCTCTGTTAACCTTGTCTAATGGGTGCTCAAACTTCATTGGCCGATGGCGGCCATGTTTTTTGAGATACGCCAATGTCCTCATAGACCCTTATGGCACATTGGACAGAGACACTGCATATCAATTTTCAGGTCGATCAGACTAACGATTGCATAGTTATAGTCAATTTTATGTTTTTTCCACCTTATAGCGCCACCAAGTGGCAGAGCTATGCAATTTTTTTTATTTGACCAAAGATTGAACTGTTACACATGTCTACCGAGTTTGGTGAAGATATCTGATTTGGTTCATGAGTTATAGCCATCTTAGTAAAAATGGACCCCCACATGACAAACATTTTGGGGCCCCTTTGCAACGATGAGTCGAAATTTCAACTTTTTTTTGATAATTATTGATATTCACTGTCCAGAGAACATTTCTGCACTGGTTTGGTTCCGATCGGGCGAAAAACCTAGGACTAGTTCGCAAGAGTAGGTTTCGGATACAACGCCATTTTGCGGAAAAACCGGGCTTCGTACGAAAAATCTGCGCCAGTGCACTTTTGTGCGTATTGACCCAAGGATCGCAATGATGTAAAGTTTTTGAGTCTATGACCAAAAATGTACGAGCTAGGGCCAAAAATGTAAAAAAAGTTAGTTTTTTGCGCTGTAGCGCCACCTTTAGGCCGATTTGGGCGAGACTTTGTATCTGAGTAGCGAGCAAGACTACTACGATCTGACCAAGTTTCAGCTCTCTAGGCCTTACGGTTTGGGCTGCACGATCAGTTTTACCGGAGAAGAATAATAATAATAATAAAAATCCTTACAATTACAATAGGGTTTCAGTGCTACGCACTCGAACCCCTAAAAAAAATCCTAACAATTACAATAGGGTTTCAGCGCTACGCGCTCGAACCCCTAATAATAATAATAATAATAAAAAAAATCCTAACAATTACAATAGGGTTTCAGCGCTACGCGCTCGAACCCCTAATAATAATAAAAAAAATCCTAACAATTACAATAGGGTTTCAGCACTGCGTGCTCGAACCCCTAATAATAATAAGCACGCAGAATAGTAATAGTGATGCTTTGCCTTCGGCAAGCACCACTAACTAGATATGTACATTTCTTGAAGAAAATGTGAGTGGTGCTTGCAGTGGAAAAACTCTGCACTCGGTTGCTAGGGTGTTGCTATGCGGTTACTAGGGTAACTGGGGTGGTTGCTAGGATGTTGCTATGCGGTTGCTAGGGTAACCAGGGTGGTTGCTAAGGTGTTGCTATGCTGTTGCTAGGGTGTTGCGCGGTTGCTAGGGTACCGGGTGGTGCAGGAGCTGTTGCTAACGCACCAGGGTGGCTGCTAGGTGTTCGCGCGCTGTGTTAGGTATAACCGTGGCTGCGGGGGCTAGGTCACGGTGGGTACCGGGCACCCAGGTGGTGTTGCTATGCGGTTGCTAGGGTAACCAGGGTTGCTGGGTGTTGCTGTCGCGGTTGCTAGGGCACCGGGGTGGTTGCTAGGCTGCCTAAGGTAATTTGGGGTGGTTGCTAAGGTTGTGCTGCTAGGTAACGGCGGTTGCTAGGCTGGTTGCCAAGGTACCCAGGGTGGTTGCTAAGGTGTTGCTATGCCGTTGCTAGGGTATCCAGGGTGGTTGCTAGGGTGTTGCTATGCGGTTGCTAGGGTACTTGGGGTGGTTGCTAGGGCGGTTGCTAAGGTACTTGGGGTGGTTGCTAGAGTGTTGTTAGGCAGTTACTAGTTGTCACAGATCATTACTATGGAGTTTTATAGAGTTCTTAACCTGATTTAACCCTTAGCTAATCACTATTAGCATGTAGCTATTCACTGCTAGCATGACTAGCATCTTAAGGATTCCTATTTGCTAGCATGAATCAAAAGAACCAAGTCCCATGTCTCTACGATGTTCTGATGTAGATATATAGGACTTGCTAGATGGTTGCTAGGGTACTCTGTTTGGTTGCTAGGGAGTGGCTTGGCAGTTACCAATGATGACACTCCAAAGTCTGCTTGCCAGTATGAATGATATAAATCAACCCCCATGTCTCTATGACATTCAGATTTGAAGATATGTCTGTGTGGGTTTTCGTTGCTAGGGTGCTCAATAGTGGTTGCTAGGGCGTGGCTAGGAAGTGTCTATGGTGATTCATGATTGGCTGTTTGCTGCCCCGAGTCAAACAAACCCACCCCCATATCTCTATGACACTGTGATCCAAAGATATCCATCTATCCATTTATAATGGTGGTCTATGGGATCTGTTGCTAGGGTGCTCTAAATGGTTGCTAGGGCGTGGCTTAACAGCTTCACAGTGATTCTGAGAGTCTGATTGGTTGGCTGAGTTAAATGAGCCCTCCCCCATGTCTCTATGACATTGTGATGCAGAGTTATGTTCAATGCAAAATTCCTATGTAAATTACCATAGTAGGAAAAAAAACATGCTTTTCATGGGCCGTCCCTCCCCATAGTATGTCAATGGGGCCACTTTGGGGGGCTCTTGCGCCCCAGGGGTACAACTTATACCCCATTGTGAGGTATGTTCTCGCACAGCTTGCAAACCTCTCCAGATGTGGTGAATCGCATGTTTCTACGAAATTCTCGCTCTGCGCTACGACCCCTCAAAGTTGGCCGTAATGCATTGTCTATGGGATTTTTCGGCTGATTTTTCGCCCCGTGTGCGACCATCGTACCCCCGATCGCTTATAAAAGTCATAGCACACCATTCCCGAATAGGCCGCACGATTTGACGCCCGTTTCATGGGTCTGTGACAAAAACTGCGGGACAAGTTACGCGCCGAAGTTTTGTACAGAAGAAGAATAATAATAATAACTAGATATGTACATTTCCTGAAGAAAATGTGAGTGGTGCTTGCAGTGGCAAAACTCGGCCCTCGGTTGCTAGGGGGCTGTAAGCGGGTTGCTAGGGTGTGGCTACGAAGATCATAGGTCATTACTCATTGGTTACCTGAAAGATAAGTCAAATGAATGTGAGAGAAAGTGACAGTTGAGATTCAAATTCATGAACATTCTGCCATTGTAAGTCTATGGGATTTTTTCGCCCGCTTTTTCGCCCGCTGTACGATCATCGTACGCCCGAACGTTTAGAAAAGTCATAGCACACCTCTCCCCAGTAAGCCAGGCGATTTGACACCTCATTCATGGGTCTACGACAAACGGTGCGGGACGAGTTACGCGCCGAAGTTTTGTCAGGGCGAATAGTAATAGTAATACTAGACATGTACATTTCCTGAAGAAAATGTGAGTGGTGCTTGCAGTGGCAAAACTCGGCCCTCGGTTGCTAGGGGGCTGTAAGCGGTTGCTAGGGTGTGGCTACGAAGATCATAGGTCATTACTCATTGGTTACCTGAAAGATAAGTCAAATGAATGTGAGAGAAATTGACAGCTGAGATTCAAATTCATGAACATTCTGCCATTGTAAGTCTATGGGATTTTTTAGCCCACTTTTTCGCCCGCTGTACGATCATCGTACGCCCGAACGCTTAGAAAAGTCATAGCACTCCTCTCCCCAGTAAGCCGGTCGATTTGACACCTCATTCATGGGTCTGTGACAAACGGTGCGGGACGAGTTACGCGCCGAAGTTTTGTCAGGGTGAATAGTAATAGTAATACTAGATATGTACATTTCCTGAAGAAAATGTGAGTGGTGCTTGCCGTGGCAAAACTCTGCACCGTAGCCACCCATGATGTCTGTATGATGTTGTGGAGCTGAGATATGGCTTCTTTATACTGCTATACCATTGCTAGGGTGCTCTGAATGGTTGCTAGGGTGTGGGTACACAATTACCATGGTGATATTTACAGAGTGATTTCCCACCCGAGTGAAAAGAGCCCAACCCCATCTCTTTATGAGGTTCTGGTGCTGAGATATGGCTGATTCATGTGATTTTACAGTTGCTAGGGTACTGTAAATGGTTGCTAGGGTGTGGCTATATAGTTAATTGGGGGATATTTAAAGACTACTTAACAGTTATAAATAAAAGAACCCAGCCCAGTGTTTCTATTATATTTTGGTGCTGAGATATGGCTTGTTAAAGTTGTAATATGGTTGCTAGGGTGCTGTAAGTGGTTGCTAGGGCATAGCTATGAAGGTGTTATGTTAGTATTCATTGGCTGGTTGATAGGCCGAGTCAAATGCGCCCACCCCCAAACCTCTGCGACTTTCTGATCCACAGATATGATCACACTAAGTTTGTGCCAATGTTAAGTCTATGGGACTTTTTTTCCCAAAATTTTCGCCCGCTGTACGATCATCGTACGCCCGAACGCTTAGAAAAGTCATAGCACACCTCTCCTCAGTAAGCCGGTCGATTTGACACCTCATTCATGGGTCTGTGACAAACGGTGCGGGACGAGTTACGCGCCGAAGTTTTGTCAGGGCGAATAGTAATAATAATACTAGATATGTACATTTCCTGAAGAAAATGTGAGTGGTGCTTGCCGTGGCAAAACTCGGCCCTCGGTTGCTAGGGTGTTGCTATGCGGTTGCTAGGGTGTGACTCTGAAGGTCATAGGTCATTACTTATTGTTTACTTGAAAACTCAAATGAGTCTGAGAGTTAGAGAGAGAAAGGGTTCCTAAGGCCCTGCATGTGTGTGTGTATGTGTGTGAGAAAGTGACAGTTGAGATTCAAATTTATGAACATTCTGCCATTGTAAGTCTATGGGATTTTTTTTGCCTGCTTTTTCGTCCGCTGTGCGAACATCGTACGCCCGATCGCTTAGAAAAGTCATAGCACTCCTCTCCTCAAAAAGCCGCACGATTTGACACCTCATTCATGGGTCTACGACAAACGGTGCGGGACGAGTTACGCGCCGAAGTTTTGTCAGGGCGAATAGTAATAGTAATACTAGATATGTACATTTCCTGAAGAAAATGTGAGTGGTGCTTGCCGTGGCAAAACTCGGCCCTCGGTTGCTATGGAGTTGCTATGCGGTTGCTAGGGTTTGACTATGAAGGTCATAGGTCATTACTTATTGGTTACTTGAAAGGTCAAATGAGTATGAGAGAGTTAGAGAGAGAAAGGGTTCCTAAGGCCCTGCATGTGTGTGAGAAAGTGACAGTTGAGATTCAAATTCATGAACATTCTGCCATTGTAAGTCTATGGGATTTTTTAGCCCACTTTTTCGCCCGCTGTACGATTATCGTACGCCCGAACGCTTAGAAAAGTCATAGCACACCTCTCCCCAGTAAGCCGGTCGATTTGACACCTCATTCATGGGTCTGTGACAAACGGTGCGGGACGAGTTACGCGCCAAAGTTTTGTCAGGGCGAATAGTAATAGTAATACTAGACATGTACATTTTCTGAAGAAAATGTGAGTGGTGCTTGCCGGGGCAAAACTCGGCCCTCGGTTGCTAGGGAGTTGCTATGCAGTTGCTAGGGTGTGACTATGAAGGTCATAGGTCATTACTTATTAGTTACTTGAAAAGTAAAATGAGTATGAGAGAGTTAGAGAAAGGGTTCCTAAGGCCCTGCAAGTGTGTGAGAAAGTGACAGTTGAGATTCAAATTCATGAACATTCCACCATTGTAAGTCTATGGGATTTTTTTGCCTGCTTTTTCATCCGCTGTGCGAACATTGTACGCCCGAGCGCTTAGAAAAGTCATAGCACACCTCCCCTCAATAAGCCGCACGATTTGACACCTCATTCATGGGTCTATGACAAAAGGTGCGGGACGAGTTACGTGCCGAAGATTTGTCAGGGCGAATAGTAATAGTAACACTAGATATGTGCATTTCCTGAAGAAAATGTGAGTGGTGCTTGCAGTGGCAAAACTCGGCCCTCGGTTGCTAGGGGGCTGTAAGCGGTTGCTAGGGTGTGGCTACGAAGATCATAGGTCATTACTCATTGGTTACCTGAAAGATAAGTCAAATGAATGTGAGAGAAAGTGACAGCTGAGATTCAAATTCATGAACATTCTGCCATTGTAAGTCTATGGGATTTTTTAGCCCACTTTTTCGCCCGCTGTACAATCATCGTACGCCCGAACGCTTAGAAAAGTCATAGCACACCTCTCCCCAGTAAGCCGGTCGATTTGACACCTCATTCATGGGTCTGTGACAAACGGTGCAGGACGAGTTACGCGCCGAAGTTTTGTCAGGGTGAATAGTAATAGTAATACTAGATATGTACATTTCCTGAAGAAAATGTGAGTGGTGCTTGCCGTGGCAAAACTCTGCACCGTAGCCACCCATGATGTCTGTATGATGTTGTGGAGCTGAGATATGGCTTCTTTATACTGCTATACCATTGCTAGGGTGCTCTGAATGGTTGCTAGGGTGTGGGTACACAATTACCATGGTGATATTTACAGAGTGATTTCCCACCCGAGTGAAAAGAGCCCAACCCCATCTCTTTATGAGGTTCTGGTGCTGAGATATGGCTGATTCATGTGATTTTACAGTTGCTAGGGTACTGTAAATGGTTGCTAGGGTGTGGCTATATAGTTAATTGGGGGATATTTAAAGACTACTTAACAGTTATAAATAAAAGAACCCAGCCCAGTGTTTCTATTATATTTTGGTGCTGAGATATGGCTTGTTAAAGTTGTAATATGGTTGCTAGGGTGCTGTAAGTGGTTGCTAGGGCATAGCTATGAAGGTGTTATGTTAGTATTCATTGGCTGGTTGATAGGCCGAGTCAAATGAGCCCACCCCCAAACCTCTGCGACTTTCTGATCCACAGAAAATCATTTTGAAAATCATATTTCTCATGTTACAAAAACAGCATTCTTCCATCTTAGAAACATTGCCAAGCTGCGAAACATGTTACCTGTTTCTGATGCAGAAAAGCTAGTTCACGCATTCATGACCTCTAGACTGGACTATTGTAATGCACTACTAGGTGGTTGTCCTGCATCTTCAATAAACAAGCTACAGATAGTCCAAAATGCAGCTGCTAGAGTCCTTACCAGGTCAAGAAAGTATGATCATATTACCCCAATCTTAAAGTCTCTGCACTGGCTACCTATTAGGTTCCGCATCAGCTACAAAATAGCACTACTTACCTATAAGGCACTTAACGGTTTAGCTCCTGCGTACCTAACTAGTATTCTACCACGCTACAATCCATCACGCTCCCTAAGGTCGCAAAACTCTGGACTGTTGGTAGTACCTAGGATAGCAAAGTCCACTAAAGGAGGTAGAGCTTTTTCACATTTGGCACCCAAACTCTGGAACAGCCTTCCTGATAACGTTCGGGGTTCAGACACACTCTCTCTGTTTAAGTCTAGATTAAAGACACATCTTTTTAGCCAAGCATTCAAATAATGCATCTCATAAACTTTTCCTGCAGCTATATCTGATCAAATGTTCATTATTAATCTTTTAGCTCTGGTTTAACAAACCTTCCTTTTCTTAGTTTGAACAGCAGCTACGCTAATTATGTTCCTATTTGTTCTCTGTTTTTGCCATGGGATTGACATCCCATGGTAACTAGGAATTCACAAGCTCCAGTGTGGATCCAGAACACTTAAGAAGAGATGATGCCAACCCCACAGAGGACTTCAGATGATGCCAACCCTGAAACAACATACAGCACTACCGAATTCTGCTACTAATTTATAGTGTTCTTTGTCTGTTTGATTACGTCATTAATTGATCTTTACCACACATCTCTGCCATATGTGCATCAAGCTACTACTACATATATTGTAAAAATGTCAATTTGGTGTAAAGCTGCTTTGCAACGATATGTATCGTGAAAAGCGCTATACAAATAAATTTGAATTGAATTGAATTGAGATATGATCACACTAAGTTTGTGCCAATGTTAAGTCTATGGGACTTTTTTTCCCAAAATTTTCGCCCGCTGTACGATCATCGTACACCTGATCACTTAGAAAAGTCATAGCACACCTCTCCTCAATAAGCCGCACGATTTGACACCTCATTCATGGGTCTACGACAAACGGTGCGGGACGAGTTACGCGCCGAAGTTTTGTCAGGGCGAATAGTAATAGTAACACTAGATATGTACATTTCCTGAAGAAAATGTGAGTGGTGCTTGCAGTGGCAAAACTCGGCCCGCGGTTGCTAGGGTGCTGTAAGTGGTTGCTAGGGTGTGACTATGAAGGTCATAGGTCATTACTTAATGGTTACTTGAAAAGTCGAATGAGTATGAGAGAGTTAGAGAGAGAAAGGGTTCCTAAGGCCCTGCATGTGTGTGTGTGTGTGTGTGAGAAAGTGACAGTTGAGATTCAAATTATGAACATTCTGCCATTGTAAGTCTATGGGAATTTTTCGGCTGGTTTTTCACCCCGTGTACGAACATTGTACACCAGATCGCTTATAAAAGTCATAGCACACCTCTCCTCAATAAGCCGCACGATTTGACACCTCATTCATTGGTCTACGACAAACGGTGTGGGACGAGTTACGCGCCGAAGTTTTGTCAGGGCGAATAGTAATAGTAACACTAGATATGTACATTTCCTGAAGAAAATGTGAGT
>VONZ01003050.1:0-29630 GCA_012976165.1 Labeo catla | reverse complement strand
TGAGTTTGGTGATGATATGTCATTCTGTTCCAAAGTTATAGCCATTTTACTAAAAGTGGCCCCGCCTCTTTTGAACGTTTTGGCGCCCCTTTGCGACTGTGAGTCACAAGTTGAACTTTTTTTTGATAATTATTGATCTAGGGAGTCTGGAGAACTGTGCTGCAGTGGTTTGATCGAGATTGAGTGAATAACCTAGGACTAGTTCGCAAAAGTAGGTTTTTCACATATTTGTGAATATGTAATAAACGACTTGATTGACAGCAAAGGTTCTTGAGGCAAAGTTGCTCAGCATGAGGAGATCTATCATATGGTATGAAGTTCTAGTGTTTCTGTGATTATATGAGCATGTTATAGCAATTTAAGGCAATTTAATTTTGAAATTTTGTGTTGTTGAAGCCTTTTTAACTGTCATAGCGCCACCTATGGTCCGATCTCCATGAAATTTTACATGCTTCTTAAGAGGCATCTGACACATGTTTTCACCAACTTTTGTAAAGTTTTGAGTTTTTGTTTAGGTTTTATAGGCTTTTGGGTATATGTGGCCACGCCCCTTTTCTAAATGACCCCGTTATAGCTACCCAAAAGACAAAATTCCACATTTTTTTGATAATTATTGATCTAGAGAGTCTGGAGAACTGCGCTGCAGTGGTTTGATCGAGATTGAGCGAAAAACCTAGGACTAGTTCGCAAAAGTAGGTTTTTCACATATTTGTAAATAATTAATGAATGATTTGATTGACAGCAATGGTTCTTAAGGCAAAGTTGCTCAGCATGTGGAGATCTAACAAATGATATGCATATTGTGTGGATGTGTGAAACACCACGTGAGTGAGGCACATTAGAGAGGCAAAAAACTCATTAGCGCCAACTAGTGGCCGATTTGTTTCAAAATTCTTACAGACCTTTACGGCCATGAGTCGAATATGCCCAGTGAGTTTCGTTCCAATCGGCCTCCGTTAACCTTGTCTAATGGGTGTTCAAAATTCATTGGCCGATGGCGGCCATGTGTTTTGAGATACGCAAATGTCCTCATTGACTGTTATGTCACATTGGTCAGAGACACTGCATACCAATTTTCAGGTTGATTGGACTGACGGTTGCAAAGTTATAGTCATTTTTATGTTTTTTCAGGCTTATAGCGCCACCAAGTGGCAGAGCTGTGCAATTTTTGTTATTTCACCAAAGATTGAGCTTATACACATGTGTACCGAGTTTGGTGTAGATATCTCATTCCATTCAAAAGTTATAGCCAAATGTAAGAATTTGCTAACGTTAGCATAGAACGTTTTGGCTTTCCTATTTGACCGTGAGTCAAAATTTCAACTTTTTTTGATAATTATTGATATTCACTGTCCAGGGAATATTTCAGCACTGGTTTGGTTCCGATCCATCGAAAAACCTAGGACTAGTTCGCAAAAGTAGGTTTCGGACATAACGCCATTTTGCGGAAAAACCGGGCTTCGTACGAAAAATCTGCGCCAGTGCACTTTTGTGCACCTTGACCCAAGGATTGCAAATATGTAAATTTTTTGAGTCTACGACCAAAATTGTACGAGCTACGGCCAAAAATGTAAAAAAAGTTAGTTTTTTGCGCTGTAGCGCCACCTTTAGGCCGATTGGGCCGGTTCTTTGCGCCTGAGTAGCGAGGAGGACTACTACCTTCTGACCAAGTTTCAGCTCTCTAGGCCTTACGGTTTGGGCTGCACGATCAGTTTTAGGGAAGAATAATAATAATAATAAAAAAAATCTTAACAATTACAATAGGGTTTCAGCACTGCGTGCTCGAACCCCTAAAAATCCTAACAATTACAATAGGGTTTCAGCGCTACGCGCTCGAACCCCTAAATATAGCTGCAAGCAGCAATTACCGGGGTTCGAGCAAATAAGGCCTTTGAGGTGGTATGCAAAGTTGTTCAGAATGAGGTGATATATCATACAGATGTAAGTGTAAGATGTAGTGTTTGTGTGAATAGATGAGCATTTTTTAACTATCTGAGGCCATTTACCATAGAAATCTTGTTTTTAAAGCCTTTTTAACTGTTATAGCGCCACCTATAGTCCGATCTGCATGAACCTTTGCATGCTTGTTAAGAATCATCTGACATATGTTCTCACCAATTTTTGTAATGTTTTGAGTTTTTGTTTTGGTTTTATAAGCTTTTGGGTATATGTGGCCACGCCCCTATTGTGAATGGCACCATTACAGCTAACCAAAGGACAAAATTCAACATTTTTTTGATAATTATTGATCTAGAGAGTCCAGAGAATATGACTGCAGTGGTTTGATTGAGATTGAGTGAAAAACCTAGGACTAGTTCGCAAAAGTTGGTTTTTCACATATTTGTGAATAATTAATGAACGGTTTGATTGACAGCAATGGTTCTTGAGGCAAAGTTGCTCAGCATGAGGAGATCTATCAAATGATATGCATATTGTGTGGATATGTGAAACACCACGTGTGTACAGAGGCAAAAAAACTCGTTAGAGCCAACTAGTGGCCGATTTCTTCCAAAATTCTTACAGACCTTTAGGGCCATGAGTCGAACATGCCCAGTGAGTTTCGTTCCGATCGCCCTCCATTAACCTTGTCTAATAGGTGCTCAAACTTCATTGGTCGATTGCGGCCATGTTTTTCAAGATACACAAATGTCCTCATAGACCCTTATGGCGCATTGGACAGAGACACTGCATACCAATTTTCAGATCGATTGGACTGACGGTTGCGTAGTTATAGCCATTTTTAGGTATTTTTGCTCTTATAGCGCCACCAAGTGGTCAAGCACCGCAGTTTTTTGGATTTTACTACAGATTTAGGTTGTACACAAGTGTTCTGAGTTTGGTGATGATATGTCATTCTGTTCAAAAGTTACAGCCATTTTAGTAAAAGTGGCCCCGCCTCTTTTGAACGTTTTGGCGCCCCTTTGCAACCGTGAGTCAAAAGTTTAACTTTTTTTTGTTAATTATTGATCTAGGGAGTCTGGAGAACTGTGCTGCAGTGGTTTGATCGAGATTGAGTGAATAACCTAGGACTAGTTCGCAAAAGTAGGTTTTTCACATATTTGTGAATATGTAATAAACGACTTGATTGACAGCAGTGATTCTTGAGGCAAAGTTGCTCAGCATGAGGAGATCTATCATATGGTATGAAGTTCTAGTGTTTCTGTGATTATATGAGCATGTTATAGCAATTTAAGGCAATTTACTTTTGAAATTTCATGTTGTTGAAGCCTTTTTAACTGTCATAGCGCCACCTATAGTCGGATCTCCATGAAATTTTTCATGCTTGTTAAGAGTCATCTGCCAAATGTTTTCTCCAACTTTTGTAAAGTTTTGAGTTTTTGTTTAGGTTTGATAGGCTTTTGGATATATGTGGCCACGCCCCTTTTCTAAATGACCCCGTTATAGCTACCCAAAGGACAAAATTCCACATTTTTTTGATAATTATTGATCTAGAGAGTCTGGAGAACTGCGCTACAGTGGTTTGATCGAGATTGAGTGAAAAACCTAGGACTAGTTCGCAAAAGTAGGTTTTTCACATATTTGTGAATAATTAATGAACGGTTTGATTGACAGCAATGGTTCTTGAGGCAAAGTTGTTCATCATGAGGAGATCTATCCAATGATATGCATATTGTGTGGATGTGTGAAACACCACGTGAGTGAGGCACGTTACAGAGGCAAAAAACTCGTTAGCGCCAACTAGTGGCCGATTTGTTTCAAAATTCTTACAGACCTTTAGGGCCATGAGTCGAACATGCCCAGTGAGTTTCATTCCGATCGGCCTCTGTTAACCTTGTCTAATGGGTGCTCAAACTTCGTTGGTCGATGGCGGCCATGTTTTTTTGAGATACGCAAATATTCTCATAGACCCTTATGGCACATTGGACAGAGACACTGCATACCAATTTTCAGGTCGATCGGACCAACGATTGCATAGGTATAGTCATTTTTATGTTTTTTCAGGCTTATAGCGCCACCAAGTGGCAGAGCTGTGCAATTTTTGTTATTTGACCAAAGATTGAGCTTATACACATGTGTACCGAGTTTGGTGTAGATACCTCATTCCATTCAAAAGTTATAGCCAAATGTAAGAATTTGCTAAAGTTAGCATTGAACGTTTTGGCATTCCTATTCGACCGTGAGTCAAAATTTCAACTTTTTTTTGATAATTATTGATATTCACTGTCCAGAGAATATTTCAGCAGTGGTTTGGTTCCGATCTAACGAAAAACCTAGGACTAGTTCGCAAAAGTAGGTTTCGGATATAACGCCATTTTGCGGAAAAACCGGGCTTCGTACGAAAAATCTGCGCCAGTACACTTTTGTGCGCATTGACCCAAGGATTGCGACGATGTAAAGTTTTTGAGTCTACGACAAAAAATGTATGAGCTACGGCCAAAAATGTGAAAAAAGTTAGTTTTTTGCGCTGTAGCGCCCCCTTTAGGCCGATTGGGTCGGTTCTTTGCGCCTGAGTAGCGAGGAGGACTACTACCTTCTGACCAAGTTTCAGCTCTCTAGGCCTTACGGTTTGGGCTGCACGATCAGTTTTAGGGAAGAATAATAATAATAATAAAAACAATTACAATAGGGTTTCAGTGCTACGCACTCGAACCCCTAATAATAATAAATATAGCTGCAAGCAGCAATTACCGGGGTTCGAGCATTTAAGGCCTTTGAGGTGGTATGCAAATTTGTTCAGAATGAGGTGATATATCATACAGATATAAGTGTAAGATCTAGTGTTTGTGTGAATAGATGAGCATTTTTTAACAATTTGAGGCCATTTACCATAGAAATCTTGTTTTTAAAGCCTTTTTAACTGTTATAGCGCCACCTATGCTCCGATCTCCATGAAACTTTGCATGCTTGTTAAGAATCATCTGACACATGATTTCTCCAATTTTCATAACGTTTTGAGTTTTTGTTTAGGTTTTATAGGCTTTTGGATATATGTGGCCACTCCCCTTTTCTAAATGACCCCGTTATAGCTAACCAAAGGACAAAATTCAACATGTTTTTGATAATTATTGATCTAGAGAGTCCAGAGAACATTACTGCAGGGGTTTGATCGAGATTGAGCAAAAAACCTAGGACTAGTTCGCAAAAGTAGGTTTTTCACATATTTGTGAATAATTAATGAACGGTTTGATTGACAGCAATGGTTCTTGAGGCAAAGTTGTTCATCATGAGGAGATCTATCAAGTGATATGCATATTGTGTGGATGTGTGAAACACCACGTGATTACAGAGGCAAAAAACTCGTTAGCGCCAACTAGTGGCCGATTTCTTTTAAGATTCTTACAGACCTTTAGGACCATGAGTCGAACATGCCCAGTGAGTTTTGTTCCGATCGGCCTCAGTTAACCTTGTCTAATAGGTGCTCAAAATTCATAGGTCGATGGCGGCCATGTTTTTTGAGATACGCCAATGTTCTCATAGACCCTTATGGCACATTGGACAGCGACACTGCATACCATTTTTCAGGTTGATTGGACTGACGGTTGCGACGTTATAGCCATTTTTATATTTTTTCTCTATTATAGCGCCCCCAAGTGGTCAAGCTCCGCAATTTTTTGGATTTGACCAAAGGCAGAGCTTTTACATAAGTGTTCTGAGTTTGGTGATGATATGTCATTCTGTTCCAAAGTTATAGCCTTTTTACTAAAAGTGGCCCCGCCTCTTTTGAACATTTTGGCGCCCCTTTGCGACTGTGAGTCAAAAGTTTAACTTTTTTTTCATAATTATTGATCTAGGGAGTCTGGAGAACTGTGCTGCAGTGGTTTGATCGAGATCGAGTGAATAACCTAGGACTAGTTCACAAAAGTGGGTTTTTCACATATTTGTGAATATGTAATAAACGACTTGATTGACAGCAGTGGTTCTTGAGGCAAAGTTGCTCAGCATGAGGAGATCTATCATATGGTATGAAGTTCTAGTGTTTCTGTGATTATATGAGCATGTTATAGCAATTTAAGGCAATTTACTTTTGAAATTTCGTGTTGTTGAAGCCTTTTTAACTGGCATAGCGCCACCTATGGTCCCATCTCCATGAAATTTTACATGCTTGTTAAGAGTCATCTGACACATGTTTTCTCCAACTTTTGTAAAGTTTTGAGTTTTTGTTTAGGTTTGATAGGCTTTTGGGTATATGTGGACACGCCCTTTTCTAAATGACCCCGTTATAGCTACCCAAAGGACAAAATTCAACATTTTTTTGATAATTATTGATCTGGAGAGTCCAGAGAATATTACTGCAGTGGTTTGATCGAGATTGAGCGAAAAACCTAGAACTAGTTCGCAAAAGTAGGTTTTTCACATATTTGTGAATATTTAATGAACGATTTGATTGACAGCAATGGTTCTTGAGGCAAAGTTGTTTATCATGAGGAGATCTATCAAGTGATATGCATATTGTGTGGATTTGTGAAACACCACGTGATTACAGAGCCATAAAACTCGTTAGCGCCAACTAGTGGCCGATTTCTTTCAAAATTCTTACAGACCTTTAGGGCCTTGAGTCGAACAGGCCCAGTGAGTTTCGTTCCGATCGGCCTCCGTTAACCTTGTCTAATGGCTCCTCAAACTTCATTGGTCGATGGTGGCCATGTTTTTTTGAGATATGCAAATGTTCTCATATACCCTTATGGCACATTGGACAGAGACACTGCATACCAATTTTCAGGTCGATTGGACCAACGAGTGCATAGTTATAGTCATTTTTATGTTTTTTCAGGCTTATTGCGCCACCAAGTGGCAGAGCTGTGCAATTTTTGTTATTTGACCAAAGATTGAGCTTATACACATGTGTACCGAGTTTGGTGTCAATATCTCATTCCATTCTAAAGTTATAGCCAAATGTAAGAATTTGCTAACGTTAGCATAGAACGTTTTGGCATTCCTATTCGCCCGTGAGTCAAAATTTCAACTTTTTTTTGATAATTATTGATATTCAGTGTCCAGAGAACATTTCTGCACTGGTTTGGTTCCGATCGGGCGAAAAACCTAGGACTAGTTCGCAAAAGTAGGTTTCGGACATAACGCCATTTTGCGGAAAAACCGGGCTTCGTACGAAAAATCTGCGCCAGTGCACTTTTGTGCGTATTGACCCAAGGATCGCAACGATGTAAAGTTTTTGAGTCTACGACTAAAATTGTACGAGCTATGGCCAAAAATGTAAAAAAAGTTAGTTTTTTGCGCTGTAGCGCCACCTTTAGGCCGATTGGGCCGGTTCTTTGCGCCTGAGTAGCGAGGAGGACTACTACCTTCTGACCAAGTTTCAGCTCTCTAGGCCTTACGGTTTGGGCTGCACGATCAGTTTTAGGGAAGAATAATAATAATAATAAAAAAAATCCTAACAATTACAATAGGGTTTCAGCACTGCGTGCTCGAACCCCTAAATATAGCTGCAAGCAGCAATTACCGGGGTTCGAGCATTTAAGGCCTTTAAGGTGCTATGCAAAGTTGTTCAAAATGAGATTTGTCATATGATATGAAGATCTAGTGTTTGTGTGAATATATGAGCAATTTTTTTTAGCAATTTGAGACTATTTACCAAAGAAATCCAATACTTTTAAAGCTTATAGCGCCACCTATGGTTTGATCTTCATGAAACTTTGCATGCTTGTCATCTGTCACATGTTCTTACCAATTTTCGGAAAGTTTTGCGTTTTTGTTTAGGTTTTATAGGCTTTTGGTTATATGTGGCCACGGCCCTTTGTAAATGACCCCGTTATAGCTAACCAAAGGACAAAACTCAACATTTTTTTGATAATTATTGATCTAGGGAGTCCAGAAAATATTACTGCGGTGGTGTGCTCAAGATTGAGCGCAAAACCTAGGTCTAGTTTGCAAAAGTAGGTTTTTAACATATTTGTGAATATTTCATGAACGACTTTGATTGACAGCAATGGTTCTTGAGGCAAAGTTGTTCATCATGAGGAGATCTATCAAATGATATGAAGATCTAGTGTTTGTATGAATATATGAGCATTTATTTAGCCATTTGAAGCCATTGACCATACACAGCTTGTGTTTTTGAAGCCTTTTTAACTGTTATAGCGTCGCCTATGGTCCGATCTTCACAAAACTTTGCATGCTTGTTAAGAGTCACCTGTCACATGTTCTCACCAATTTTGGTAAAGTTTTGAGTTTTCGTTTAGGTTTTATAGGCTTTTGGATATATGTAGCCACTCCCCTTTTCTAAATGACCCCGTTATAGCTAACCAAATGACAAAATTCAACATGTTTTTGATAATTATTGATCTAGAGAGTCTGGAGAACTGTGCTGCAGTGGTTTGATCGAGATTGAGTGAAAAACCTAGGACTAGTTCGCAAAAGTAGGTTTTTCACATATTTGTGAATATTTAATGAACGGTTTGATTGACAGCAATGGTTCTTGAGGCAAAGTTGTTCATCATGAGGAGATCTATCCAATGATATGCATATTGTGTGGATGTGTGAAACACCACGTGATTACACAGGCAAAAAACTCGTTAGCGCCAACTAGTGGCCGATTTGTTTCAAAATTCTTACAGACCTTTAGGGCCATGAGTCGAACATGCCCAGTGAGTTTTGTTCCGATTGACCTTCGTTAACCTTGCCTAACAGGTGCTCAAACTTCATTGCCCAATGGCGGCCATGTTTTTTGAGATACGCCAATGTCCTTATAGACCCTTATGGCACATTGGACAGAGACACTGCATACCAATTTTCAAGTCGATCAGACCAACGATTGCATAGTTATTGCATTTTTATGTTTTTTCAGGCTTATAGCGCCACCAAGTGGCAGAGCTGTGCAATTTTTTTTATTTGACCAAAGATTGAGCTTATACACATGTGTACCAAGTTTGGTGAAGATATCTCCTTTGGTTCATGAGTTATAGCCATTTTAGTAAAAATGGTCCCCCACCTGACAAACTTTTTGGGGCCCCTTTGCAACGATGAGTCAAAATTTCAACTTTTTTTGATAATTATTGATATTCAGTGTCCAGAGAACATTTCTGCACTGGTTTGGTTCCGATCCATCAAAAAACCTAGGACTAGTTCGCAAAAGTAGGTTTCGGACATTCGGCCATTTTGCGGAAAAACTGGGCTTCGTACAAAAAATCTGCGCCAGTGCACTTTTGTGCGTATTGACCCAAGGATCACAACGATGTAAAATTTTTGAGTCTACGACAAAAATTGTACGAGCTAGGGCCAAAAATGTAAAAAATTTTAGTTTTTTGCGCTGTAGCGCCACCTTTAGGCCGATTTGGGCGACACTTTGTCAGAACGTCCCCACGGGGAGCTCTACCTTCTGGCCAAGTTTCAGCTCTCTAGGCCTTACGGTTTGGTCTGCACGATCACTTTTAGTGGAAAATAATAATAATAATAATAAATATAGCTGCAAGCAGCAATTATCGGGGTTCGAGCATTTTAAGGTCTTTAAGGTGGTATGCTTAGGGTCTAGGCCAACCTGGATTCATGGCTGACAGTAAAACACATCCAAAATGGAGAATATGCTCACAGAAATACACACAGAAACAAAAAGTTTAAACTAATATATTAATACTGAATAAACATGTTTACACACACAGAGACATACATGCATACACATTTTCTTGTACAGATATTTGAAATAAATGATATGGGCCAACACTTTTACTTGCAAGTATTCTCTTTGTAACAGTTTGTGTCTTTTTCAGATTTCACTGTAATCATAATGTGGTATAATTGTAAAGAACTGATATGTCTATATGAACAAAATTGTAAGCTTTGCCTAAATATGATTTTAAATGTTATAACAGTGATTTTATAAGTGTTATTCCATCATCAAACCTATTAAAAGCAGTTGTGTTCAGCTGAATAAGCCCATTAGTGGTCTTCTACTGACATCTAGTGCTTATTATTGCAATTTCATGCAATGTCTCATACAAACACTGAGATTTTAAACATCATAACTATTATAGTGTTATTTTTGCCCAGTCTCTCTTAAATTTTGCATATTTGTTTAGAATGAGATTATTTGTCATTTTTGTCACAGTTTTGAGACATTGCAAGCTTTCTTTTAAAAATGTTAGGCTTTTGGGTACAGTAGATTTAAAGAACATATTTAAAGAACAGTTGGATTGACAGCAATGGTCTTAGACAAAAAATTGTTGAGAATGAAGAGATCTATCATATGGTATGAAGATCTAGTGTTTGTGTGAAAAAATGAACATTTTTTAGCAATTCGAGGCCAATTGCAATAGAAATGTTGTGTTTTTGAAGCCTTTTTAACTGTTATAGCGCCACCTATGATCCGGTGCTATGGTTGCTATGGTTTTAGGATGTAGTCCAACCCAAAATATATGGCTAACACTACAGCACATCTATGATGGACAATACAATCACAAACACAGAATATGAAATAGTTAAACTATTATATTAAAGTTCATTAAGCATTATTACACACACACACACACACA
This sequence comes from Labeo catla, assembly GCA_012976165.1. NCBI lineage: Eukaryota > Metazoa > Chordata > Actinopteri > Cypriniformes > Cyprinidae > Labeo > Labeo catla. The sequence goes on along the minus strand of VONZ01003050.1, from coordinate 19,185 downwards.
CACACACACACACATTTTGTTGCACATAAGAGATTTGTGTATTAAATGGTAGGTGACAAAATGTTTAGTGCAAGTCTTTTTAAGATTTTATATATAGTTTTCAGGTTTCACTGTATTCATAATCTTGTATTATTGTCAAATATGATTATGTGTTTAAATGAAGTGTTAAACTTTGACTAAATGTGATTTGAAATGTTATATAGTGATTTAGTCTTTGCATGAATTGAAATGAATGGAAAATCTGTGAATAGCAGTGTTCATTTCAATGAGCCATTAGTGGTCTTCTACTGCCATCTAGTGGTTATAGTTGTAATTTCATGACATTTTAAAGAGCGATGCATAGTTTTTGAGCTTTATAACTGTTACATTGCCTTTTTTTGCCTGATGTCTTTAAAATGCAGGCTTTTTTAGAATCATATGATGATGATTTGACTCAGGTTTGTGAAATTTTCTTTTCTTTTAGGTTTTATAGACTCGGGTACAGTAGATCATGATCTTATTATTAAGTGGCTATCTAAATGGTAGGGATGTGACGAGACCAGTCGGATTTCGCGAGATCTCGTGACAGTATCCTCCCACAACATTTTGCCATGTTTACATTAGAGCTGCACTATTAATCCTTAAAATATTGAGGTGTCGATTCAAACACCTACGCGATCTTATTCCTAAATAACAACGAGTTATCTGTGTCTATTAGGACTGTTTCACATCGCCAGTGTCAGTGGAGCGTGAGAAGCAGGTTTTGTCGCTGCCATGTTAATGAATCACAAGGTCGGAGTAAATGTGAACGCAGAAAGAGCAACACAAACAGTGTTTTCAACCACATTATAATCATTATTTAGGTGTTACATATATTTAAATAATAGAAGTACTGGGATAAAAGTTTATAGTTTGGGTATAAACACTTATTGTCTACAGTAGCGATAAAAACGAAAGTATTTTAACACGTGTATCTATTGTAACGCTTATCCTCTTCCGCCAGGAGGTGGCGACAAATGCCCGTTTAAAAAAAAAAGTATGTCATTGAATCATTAATTCAGGAGATTTCAATAGTCAAACAAGTCTTAATGAAGTGAGACACTGTCTCGTTTATTGAATGTTTTTTTTTTTAATTTTGTTTAAATGAATATATGTTTTTAAAAGACTTAAGCAATGAACAGTTTGTCATTTGCCATTTACCATACACAGCTTGTGTTTTTGAAGCCTTTTTAACTGTTATAGCGCCACCTATGGTCCGATCTCCATGAAACTTTGCATGCTTGTTAAGAATCATCTGACACATGTTTTCACCAATTTTCGTAAAGTTTTGAGTTTTTGTTTAGTTTTGATAGGCTGTTGGGTATATGTGGCCACACCCCTTTTGTAAATTAACCCAGTTATAGCTAACCAAAGGAAAAAAATCAACATTTTTTTGATAATTATTGATCTAGAGAGTCCAGAGAATATTACTGCAGTGGTTTGATCGAGATTGAGCAAAAAACCTAGGACTAGTTCGCAAAAGTAGGTTTTTCACATATTTGTGAATAATTAATGAACGATTTGATTGACAGCAATGGTTTTTGAGGCAAAGTTGTTCATCATGAGGAGATCTATCAAATGATATGCATATTGTGTGGATGTGTGAAACACCACGTGATTACAGAGCCATAGAATTCGTTAGCGCCAACTAGTGGCCGATTTCTTTCAAAATTCTTACAGACCTTTAGGGCCATGAGTTGAACATGCCCACCGAGTTTTGTTCCGATCGACCTCCGTTAACCTTGTCAAATAGGTGCTCAAATTTCATTGGCCAATGGCGGCCATGTTTTTTGAGATACGCCAATGTCCTCATAGACACTTGTGCCCCTTTAGTCCAAGAGACTGCATACCAATTTTCAAGTCAATCGGACTAACGGCGGTGTATTTATAGCCAATAATATGTTTTTTCAGGCTTATAGCGCCACCAAGTGGCAGAGCTGTGCAATTTTTTTTATTTGACCAAAGATTGAGCTTATGCACATGTGTACCGAGTTTGGTGTAGATATCTCATTCCATTCAAAAGTTATAGCCAAATGTAAGAATTTGGTAATGTTAGCATAGAACGTTTTGGCATTCCTATTCGACCGTGAGTCAAAATTTCAACTTTTTTTTGATAATTATTGATATTCACTGTCCAGAGAATATTTCTGCACTGGTTTGGTTCCGATTGGGTGAAAAACCTAGGACTAGTTCGCAAAAGTAGTTTTCGGATTCATGTCCATTTTTCGGGGTCAACCGTGCGTCGCAGCTCAAAAATTTCGCACTCCACTTTTGTTCGGGCTGACCCAAGGAACGCAACGATGTAAAGTTTTTGAGATTACGACAAACGGTTTACGAGCTTAGGCCAATAAACTGATAAATTTTAGTTTTTTGCGCTGTAGCGCCACCTTTAGGCCGATTAGGCTCAGTCTTTGTCAGAATGTCCCCACAGGGAGCTCTACCTTCTGGCCAAGTTTCAAGTCTCTAGGCCTTACGGTTTGGGCTGCCCATTCAGTTTTAGGAAAAAAAAAAAAATTATCCTATCAATTACAAATAGAATATAGCTGCGAGCAGCAATTACCGGGGTTCGAGCATTTAAGGCCTTTGAGGTGGTATGCAAATTTGTTCAGAATGAGGTGATATATCATACAGACAGAAGTGTAAGATCTAGTGTTTGTGTGAATAGATGAGCATTTTTAACAATTTGAGGCCATTTACCATAGAAATCTTGTTTTTAAAGCCTTTTTAACTGTTATAGCGCCACCTATGCTCCGATCTCCATGAAACTTTGCATGCTTGTTAAGAATCATCTGACACATGATTGCTCCAATTTTCATAACGTTTTGAGTTTTTGTTTAGGTTTTATAGGCTTTTGGATATATGTGGCCACTCCCCTTTTGTAAATGACCCCGTTATAGCTAACCAAAGGACAAAATTCAACATGTTTTTGATAATTATTGATCTAGAGAGTCCAGAGAACATTACTGCAGTGGTTTGATCGAGATTGAGTGAAAAACCTAGGACTAGTTCGCAAAAGTAGGTTTTTCACATATTTGTGAATAATTAATGAACGGTTTGATTGACAGCAATGGTTCTTGAGGCAAAGTTGTTCATCATGAGGAGATCTATCAAGTGATATGCATATTGTGTGGATGTGTGAAACACCACGTGATTACAGAGGCAAGAAATTCGTTAGCGCCAACTAGTGGCCGATTTCTTTTAAAATTCTTACAGACCTTTAGGACCATGAGTCGAACATGCCCAGTGAGTTTTGTTCCGATCGGCCTCAGTTAACCTTGTCTAATAGGTGCTCAAAATTCATAGGTCGATGGCGGCCATGTTTTTTGAGATACGCCAATGTTCTCATAGACCCTTATGGCACATTGGACAGAGACACTGCATACCATTTTTCAGGTTGATTGGACTGACGGTTGCGACGTTATAGCCATTTTTATATTTTTTCTCTATTATAGCGCCCCCAAGTGGTCAAGCTCCGCAATTTTTTGGATTTGACCAAAGGCTGAGCTTTTACATAAGTGTTCTGAGTTTGGTGATGATATGTCATTCTGTTCCAAAGTTATAGCCTTTTTACTAAAAGTGGCCCCGCCTCTTTTGAACGTTTTGGCGCCCCTTTGCGACTGTGAGTCAAAAGTTTAACTTTTTTTTCATAATTATTGATCTAGGGAGTCTGGAGAACTGTGCTGCAGTGGTTTGATCGAGATCGAGTGAATACCCTAGGACTAGTTCGCAAAAGTGGGTTTTTCACATATTTGTGAATATGTAATAAACGACTTGATTGACAGCAATGGTTCTTGAGGCAAAGTTGCTCAGCATGAGCAGATCTATCATATGGTATGAAGTTCTAGTGTTTCTGTGATTATATGAGCATGTTATAGCAATTTAAGGCAATTTACTTTTGAAATTTCGTGTTGTTGAAGCCTTTTTAACTGTCATAGAGCCACCTATGGTCCCATCTCCATGAAATTTTACATGCTTGTTAAGAGTCATCTGACACATGTTTTCTCCAACTTTTGTAAAGTTTTGAGTTTTTGTTTAGGTTTGATAGGCTTTTTGGTATATGTGGCCACGCCCCTTTTCTAAATGACCCCGTTATAGCTACCCAAAGGACAAAATTCCACATTTTTTTGATAATTATTGATCTAGAGAGTCTGGAGAACTGCGCTGCAGTGGTTTGATCGAGATTGAGCGAAAAACCTAGGACTAGTTCGCAAAAGTAGGTTTTTCAAATATTTGTGAATAATTATTGAATGATTTGATTGACAGCAATGGTTCTTGAGGCAAAGTTGCTCAGCATGTGGAGATCTATCAAATGATATGCATATTGTGTGGATGTGTGAAACGCCACGCGAGTGAGGCATGTTAGAGAGGCAAAAAAGTCGTTAGCGCCAACTAGTGGGCGATTTCTTTCAAAATTCTTACAGACCTTTAGGGCCATGAGTCGAACATGCCCAGTGAGTTTCGTTCCGATTGACCTTCGTTAACCTTGTCTAATGGGTGCTCAAACTTCATTGGCCGATGGCAGCCATGTTTTTTGAGATACGCCAATGTCCTCATAGACCCTTATGGCACATTGGCCAGAGACACTGCATACCAATTTTCAGGTCGATCGGACTAACGATTGCATAGTTATAGTCATTTTATTGTTTTTCAGGCTTTTAGCGCCACCAAGTGGCTGAGCTGTGCAATTTTTTTTATTTGACCAAAGATTGAGCTTGTACATAAGTGTGTCAAGTTTCGTAACGATATGCCATTTGGTTCCTGAGTTATAGCCATTTTAGTAGAAATGGTCCTCCACCTGACAAACTTTTTGGGGCCCCTTCGCAACGATGAGTCAAAATTTCAACTTTTTTTTGATAATTATTGATATTCAGTGTCCAGAGAACATTTCTGCACTGTTTTGGTTCCGATCGGGCGAAAAACCTAGGACTAGTTCGCAAAAGTAGGTTTCGGACATTCGGCCATTTTGCGGAAAAACCGGGCTTCGTACGAAAAATCTGCGCCAGTGCACTTTTGTGCGTATTGACCCAAGGATTGCAACGATGTAAATTTTTTGAGTCTACTACAAAAAATGTACGAGCTAGGGCCAAAAATGTAAAAAAAGTTAGTTTTTTGCGCTGTAGCGCCACCTTTAGGCCGATTGGGCCGGTTCTTTGCGCCTGAGTAGCGAGGAGGACTACTACCTTCTGACCAAGTTTCAGCTCTCTAGGCCTTACTGTTTGGGCTGCACGATCAGTTCTAGGGAAGAATAATAATAATAATAATAATAATAATAAAAAAAATCCTAACAATTACAATAGGGTTTCAGCGCTACGCGCTCGAACCCCTAATAATAATAAAAAAAATCCTTACAATTACAATAGGGTTTCAGTGCTACGCACTCGAACCCCTAAATATAGCTGCAAGCAGCAATTACCGGGGTTCGAGCAAATAAGGCCTTTGAGGTGGTATGCAAAGTTGTTAAGAATGAGGTGATATATCATACAGATGTAAGTGTAAGATCTAGTGTTTGTGTGAATAGATGAGCATTTTTTAACAATTTGAGGCCATTTACCATAGAAATCTTGTTTTTAAAGCCTTTTTAACTGTTTTTGCGCCACCTATGCTCCGATCTCCATGAAACTTTGCATGCTTGTTAAGAGTCACCTGTCACATGTTCTCATCAATTTTTGTAAAGTTTCGAGTTTTCGTTTAGGTTTTATAGGCTTTTAGGTATATGTGGCCACGCCCCTTTTGTAAATGATGCCGTTATAGCTAACCAAAGGACAAAATTCCACATTTTTTTGATAATTATTGATCTAGAGAGTCCAGAGAATATTACTGCAGTGGGTTGATCGAGATTGGGTGAAAAACCTAGGACTAGTTCGCAAAAGTAGATTTTTCACATATTTGTGAATATTTAATGAACGATTTGATTGACAGCAATGGTTCTTGAGGCAAAGTTGTTCATCATGAGGAGGTCTATCAAGTGATATGCATATTGTGTGGATTTGTGAAACACCACGTGATTACAGAGCCATAAAACTCGTTAGCGCCAACTAGTGGCCGATTTCTTTCAAAATTCTTACAGACCTTTAGGGCCATGAGTCGAACATGCCCAGTGAGTTTCGTTCCGATCGGCCTCCGTTAACCTTGTCTAATAGGTGCTCAAACTTCATTGGCCAATGGCGGCCATGTTTTTTGAGATACGCCAATGTCCTTATAGACCCTTATGGCACATTGGACAGAGACACTGCATACCAATTTTCAAGTCGATCGGACCAAAGATTGCATAGTTATAGTCATTTTTATGTTTTTTCAGGCTTATAGCGCCACCAAGTGGCAGAGCTGTGCAATTTTTTTTATTTGACCAAAGATTCAGCGTATACACATGTGTACCGAGTTTGGTGAAGATATCTCATTTGGTTCATGAGTTATAGCCATTTTAGTAAAAATGGCCCCCCACCTGACAAACTTTTTGGGGCCCTTTCGCAACGATGAGTCAAAATTTGAGATTTTTTTGATAATTATTGGTATTCACTGTCCAGAGAACATTTCTGCACTGGTTTGGTTCCAATCGGGCAAAAAACCTAGGACTAGTTCGCAAAAGTAGGTTTCAGATATAACGCCATTTTGCGGAAAAACGGTACGTCCTAGAGCACAAATCGCGCCCGTGCACTTTTGTGCGTATTGACCCAAGGATTGCAACGATGTAAAGTTTTTGAGTCTACGACAAAAATTGTACGAGCTACGGCCAAAAATGTAAAAAAAGTTCGTTTTTTGCGCTGTAGCGCCACCTTTAGGCCGATTTGGGCGAGACTTTGTATCTGAGTAGCGAGCAAGACTACTACGATCTGACCAAGTTTCAGCTCTCTAGGCCTTACGGTTTGGGCTGCACGATCAGTTTTACCGGAGAAGAATAATAATAATAAATATAGCTGCAAGCAGCAATTATCGGGGTTCGAGCATTTTAAAGTCTTTAAGGTAGTATGCTTAGGGTCTAGGCCAACCTGGATTCATGGCTGACAGTAAAACACATCCAAAATGGAGAATATGCTCACAGAAATACACACACAGAAACGAAAAGTTTAAACTAATATATTAATACTGAATAAACATGTTTACACACACACACAGACATACGTGCACACACATTTTCTTGTACAGATATTTGAAATAAATGATATGGGCCAACACTTTTACTTGCAAGTATTCTCTGTGTGATTTTAAATGTTATAACAGTGATTTTATAATAATATAATAATAATTTATAATAATAATATATGTTAATCGATCATCAAACCTATTAAAAACAGTTCTGTTCATCTGAATAAGCCCATTAGTGGTCTTCTATTGACATCTAGTGGTTATTATTGCAATTTCATGCAATGTCTCATACAAACACTGAGATTTTAAACATCATAACTATTATAGTGTTATTTTTGCCCAGTCTCTCTTAAGTTTTGCATATTTGTTTAGAATGAGATTATTTGTCATTTTGGTCACAGTTTTGAGACGTTGCAAGCTTTCTTTTAAAAATTTTAGGCTTTTGGGTACAGTAGATTTAAAGAACAGTTGGATTGACAGCAATGGTCTTAGACAAAAAATTGTTGAGAATGAGGAGATCTATCATATGGTATGAAGATCTAGTGTTTGTGTGAAAAAATGAGCATTTTTTAGCAATTTGAGGCCAATTACAATAGAAATGTTGTGTTTTTGAAGCCTTTTTAACTGTTATAGCACCACCTATGATCCGATGCTATGGTTGCTATGGTTTTAGGATGTAGTCCAACCCAAAAAATATGGCTAACACTACAGCACATCTATGATGGACAATACAATCACAAACACAGAATATGAAATAGTTAAACTATTATATTAAAGTTCATTAAGCATTATTACGCACACAAACACACACACACACACACACACACATTTTGTTGCACATAAGAGATTTTGGTCATAAATAGTAGGTGACAAAATGCTTACTGTAAGTCTTATGTTTTTAAGAGTTTATATATCATTTTCAGGTTTCACTGTAATCATAATCTTGCATAATTGTCAAATGTACTACATCTGTATAAATGAAGTGGTAAAGTTTTACTAAATGTGATTTGAAATGATATAACATTGATTTAGTATCATCTTTGTATGAAATTAAAGCTTGAAACCATGAAAATGCACTGTTCTAGTCATTTCAGTGACCCATTAGTGGTCTTCTACTGCCATCTAGTGGTTATAGGTGCAATTTCACGTTTTAAAGAGAGATCCATTACTTTTAAGCTTTATAACTGTTACATGGCCTTTTTTGCCTAACGTCTATGAAATGTATGTTTGTTTAAAATCGTATGATGATGATTTTACTTAGGTTTGTGAAATTTTGTTTTCTTTTAGGTTTTATAGACTTTTGGGTACAGTAGCTCATGATCATCTTATTAAGTGGCCACATCCATGATGGAGAATACACTCACAAACAGAAATTAAATAGTTAAACTGTTACATTAATGTTCATTAAGCATTACTGCACACACACACACACACACACACACACAAACACACACATTTTGTTGCACATAAGAGATTTGTGTATTAAATGGTAGGTGACAAAATGTTTAGTGCAAGTCTTTTTAAGATTTTATATATAATTTTCAGGTTTCACTGTAATCAAAATCTTGTATTATTGTCAAATATGATATATGTGTTTAAATGAAGTGTTAAACTTTGACTAAATGTGATTTGAAATGTTATAACAGTGATTTAGTCTTTGCATGAAGTGAAATGAATGGAAAACAATCTGTGAATAGCACTGTTGTAGTCATTTCAATGAGCCATTAGTGGTCTTCTACTGCCATCTAGTGGTTATAGTTGTAATTTCATGACATTTTAAAGAGAGCATTGTTTTTAAGCTTTATAATTGTTACATTGCCTTTTTTTGCCTGATGTCTTTAAAATGCAGGCTTGTTTAGAATCATATGATGATGATTTGACTTAGGTTTGTGAAATTTTCTTTTCTTTTAGGTTTTATAGACTCATGATCTTATTATTAAGTGGCTATCTAAATGGTAGGGATGTGACAAGACCAGTCGGATTTCACGAGATCTCGTGACAGTATCCTCCCACAACATTTTGCCATGTTTACATTAGAGCTGCACTATTAATCCTTAAAATATTGAGGTGTCGATTCAAACACCCACGCTATCTTATTCCTAAATGACAACGAGTTATCTATGTCTATTAGGACTGTTTCACATCGCCAGTGTCAGTGGAGCGTGAGAAGCAGGTTTTGTCGCTGCCCATGGTAATGAATCAGAAGGTCGGAGTAAATGTGAACGCAGAAAGAGCAAGACAAACAGTCTTTTCAACCACATTATAATCATTATTTCTGTGTTACAGATATTTAAATAGAAGAAGTACTGGGATAAAAGTTTATAGTTTGGGTATAAACACTTATTGTCTACAGTAGCGATCAAAACCAAAGTATTTTAACACGTGTATCTATTGTAACGCTTATCCTCTTCCGCCAGGAGGTGGCGACAACTGCCCGTTTAAAAAAAAAAAGTATGTCATTGAATCATTCATTCAGGAAATTTCAATGGTCAAACAAGTCTTAATGAAGTGAGACACTGTCTCCTTTATTGAATGCTTTTTTTTTTTATTTTGTTTAAATGAATATATGTTTTTAAAAGACTTTACCACTAGTAAATTGTTATTTTGTTTAGTTTTCTAATCTTTTTTCTCCAGAATCGTGAGAGAATCGTAATCTCCCATTTATAAAAAACAACTAGGATTCTCAATTTATCCAGAATCATGAAGCTCTTGTTTAAATGTTGTTTATTACTGCATATTATTCATTAAAACTTAAGTTTAATTTTATAAAGTTCAAAATGCACCTTAATTTTTTTGCATTTTTTGTTTTTTTTAGTTGAATAAAAGACTATTTTCCCTATATATTTCATCATTGAGGATTTCTTAAGAAAAGTTTAAAAATCTCGTCTCGTCTCGTTCTCGTGAACCCAATCTCGTGCCTCGTCTCGTCTCATGGGATTAGTGTCTCGTCACACCCCTACTAAATGGCTAAATGGCTAAATCTAAATGCAAATGTTTAACATTTTTTTTTGATAAATGTTTATCTAGAGAGTCCAGGCAATTTTACTGCAGTGGTTTTATTGATTTTGAGTCAAACACCTAGAACTAGTTCCCAAAAGTAGGGTTTTTAAATAATATGAAATATTTAAAAAACAGTTGGTTTGACATTAATGGTCCAAGAGTCAAAGTTGTTCATCATTAGGAGATCTATCAAATGATATGAAGATCTAGTGTTTGTGTGAATATATGAGCATTTAGTCATTTGAAGCCATTTAGCATACACAGCTTGTGTTTTTGAAACCTTTTTAACTGTTATAGCGCCACCTATGGTCTGATGTTCACGGAACTTTGCATGCTTGTTAAGAGTCATGTGACACATGTTTTCTCCAACTTTTGTAAAGTTTTGAGTTTTTGTTTAGGTTTTATAGGCTTTTGGATATGTGTGGCCACGCCCCTTTTCTAAATGACCCCGTTATAGCTAACCAAAGGACAAAATTCAACATTTTTTTGATAATTATTGATCTAGAGAGTCTGGAGAACTGTGCTGCAGTGGTTTGATCGAGATTGAGTGAAAAACCTAGGACTAGTTCGCAAAAGTAGGTTTTTCACATATTTGTGAATAATTAATGAACGGTTTGATTGACAGCAATGGTTCTTGAGGCAAAGTTGTTCATCATGAGGAGATCTATCCAATGATATGCATATTGTGTGGATGTGTGAAACACCACGTGATTACAGAGCCATAAAACTCGTTAGCGCCAACTAGTGGCCGATTTGTTTCAAAATTCTTACAGACCTTTAGGGCCATGAGTCGAACATGCCCAGTGAGTTTCGTTCCGATCGGCCTCCGTTAACCTTGTCTAATAGGTGCTCAAAATTCATTGGTCGATGGCGGCCATGTTTTTTGAGATACGCAAATGTTCTCATAGACCCTTATGGCACATTGGATAGAGACACTGCATACCAATTTTCAGGTCGATTGGACTGACGGTTGCGAAGTTATAGCCATTTTTATGTTTCTTCTCTATTATAGCGCCACCAAGTGGTCAAGCTCCGCAATTTTTTGGATTTCACCAAAGGCTGAGCTTTTACATAGGTGTTCTGAGTTTGGTGATGATATGTCATTCTGTTCCAAAGTTATAGCCATTTTTCTAAAAGTGGCCCCGCCTCTTATGAACGTTTTGGCGCCCCTTTGCGACCGTGAGTCAAAAGTTTAACTTTTTTTTGATAATTATTGATCTAGGGAGTCCAGAGAATATTACTACAGTGGTTTGATCAAGATTGAGCGAAAAACCTAGGAGTAGTTTGCAAAAGTATGTTTTTAACATATTTGTGAATATATAATGAACGACTTGAATGACAGCAATGGTTCTTGAGGCAAAGTTGTTCATCATTAGGAGATCTATCAAATGATATGAAGATCTAGTGTTTGTGTGAATATATGAGCATTTATTTAGCCATTTAAATCCATTTACCATACACAGTTTATGTTTTTGAAGCCTTTTTAACTGTTATAGCGCCACCTATTGTCCAATCTTCACGAAACTTTGCATGCTTATTAAGAGTCACCTGTAACATGTTCTCACCAATTTTTGTAAAGTTTTAAATTTTCATTTAGGTTTTATAGGCTTTTGGGTATGTGTGGCCACACCCCTTTTGTAAATGACCCCGTTATAGCTAACCGAAAGACAAAATTCAACATTTTTTTGATAATTATTGATCTAGAGAGTCCAGAGAATATTACTGCAGTGGTTTGATTGAGATTGAGCGAAAAACCTAGGACTAGTTCGCAAAAGTAGGTTTTTAACATATTTGTGAATATTTAATGAACGATTTGATTGACAGCAATGGTTCTTGAGGCAAAGTTGTTCATCATGAGGAGATCTATCAGATGATATGCATATTGTGTGGATGTGTCAAACACCACGTGATTACAGAGCCATAAAACTCGTTAGCGCCAACTAGTGGCTGATTTCTTTTAAAATTCTTACAGACCTTTAGGGCCATGAGTCAAACATGCCCAGTGAGTTTCATTCTGATTGACCTTCGTTAACCTTGTCTAATAGGTGCTTAAACTTCATTGGCCAATGGCGGCCATGTTTTTTAAGATACGCCAATGTCCTTATAGACCCTTATGGCACATTGGACAGAGACACTGCATACCAATTTTCAGGTCGATCGGACAAACGATTGCATAGTTATAGTCATTTATATGTTTTTTCAGGCTTATAGCGCCACCAAGTTGTAGAACTGTACAATTTTTTTGATTTGACCAAAGATTGAGCTTATACACATGTGTACCGAGTTTGGTGAAGATATCTCATTTGGTTCATGAGTTATAGCCATTTTAGTAAAAATGGCCCTCCACCTGACAAACTTTTTGGGGCCCCTTCGCAGCGATGTGTCAAAATTTAACATTTTTTTGATAATTATTGATATTCACTGTCCAGAGAACATTTCTGCATTGGTTTGGTTCCGATCGGGTGAAAAACCTAGGACTAGTTCGCAAAAGTAGGTTTCAGATATAACGCCATTTTGCGGAAAAACGGTACGTCCCAGACCACAAATCGCACCTGTGCACTTTTGTGCGTATTGACCCAAGGATTGCAACGATGTAAAGTTTTTGAGTCTACGACAAAAATTGTACGAGCTACGGCCAAAAATGTAAAAAAAGTTAGTTTTTTGCGCTGTAGCGCCACCTTTAGGCCGATTTGGGCGAGACTTTGTCAGAACATCCCCACGGGGAGCTCTACCTTCTGGCCAAGTTTCAGCTCTCTAGGCCTTACGGTTGGTCTGCACGATCAGTTTTAGCGGAGAAAAATAATAATAAAAAAAATCCTGACAATAACAATAGGGTTTCAGTGCTACGCACTCGAACCCCTAATAAAAATCCTTACAATTACAATAGGGTTTCAGCACTACGTGCTCGAACCCCTAAAAAGACAAAGGGGGATAAAACCTTAGTTCATGTTAAAATTAAATTAAATTAAATTAAATAAGTAAGAAAGTAAATAAATATATATTTTTTTAATTCAGTGGAAAAAAATTAGAAAAAGACAAAGGGGAAAAAACTCCTAAAATAAAAAAAATTAAAATAAATAATAATATTAATTAATTAATTAATTTATATATTTTAAATTTTTTATGTTTCTTCATTTCTATACCATAGACAATTTAATAAAAAGGCTTCTAATAAACAAATTCATGTATAAAAAATGTATGGGTGCACAAAAGTTTTAGTTTCAGTGGGAATTTAGGGGGAAAGGCGCATTACAAAAAACCTTCTGTCTGTATTTTTCTCTCTTTCTCATATCCAAAGTTAAATAGCTGCAGATTTTCATAAAGTATTATACTTTATTACTCTATATTGTACTGTTGGATTATATCCATTCTGAATATAACCACTATGTTACCCTAGAATCACGTAACGTAATCATGTAAGCCCTGATTGGTAGCACTGTGGTCATGCATTGAATATTCAGAACTGATGTTCAACTGTCATAACTTATTCTCATAACATATGTCATAACATATTCATAACTTATGAACATATTCATGAATTATAGTTTAGGATGCTGTGGCCTGCATATCTGTCACCACATGCAAACAACACCACCGCAAATATAAATCATCTGCAAATTATTTGAGCATGTTTATAGAGCTTTTAGCATTAGTAGTACTAGCATCTGTCGTTTCCTTTCTACTGATTTCTTAAGAGTCCCCGCACAACCCTCTTTAGCTTGGGGGCCTCTGAACACCATCACAGCTTGTCCATATGAAAACTCCTGGCTCAATGTTCAAAGTTCAGTGAGAAAACAGCAGTATTTCATTTCAGCTAAGATCACATTCATTTAAGGGGAAACTGAATGTCATGAAACATGAGGGATCTCTTTGTTTTCTCTTTGTTGATATGTTCATTTTCTTCTTAAGTCACACTGATCTCCACATTTTGAACTGACGAACATCCCTCGTCCCTTATGTTTTAAAGGATTAGTTCGCTTCAGGAATAAAAAATTCCTGATAATTTACTCAACCCCATGTCATCCAAGATGTTCATGTTTTTCAGTCATCAGTCGCAAAGAAATTATGGTTTTTGAGAAAAACATTCCAGGATTTTTCTCCATATAGTGGACCTCAATGGTGGCTAATGGGTTGAAGGTCCAAATTGCAGTTTCAGTTTAGCTTCAAAGAGCTCTACACGGTGCCAGCTGAGGAATAAGGGTCTTATCTAGCAAAACGATTGATCATTTTTGTTAAAACAATAAGAAAGCTATATACTTTTTAACGAGAGTGATTTGGACTTGACAAAGTGGTGGTGATATATGAGTGTGTGAGTTGTTTACTTACTTTTTTTGATTAGTCTTCACATAAATGCCATTTTACAGTTGAGGTCAAAAGTTTACACCCCCCTTTTAGAATCTGCAAAATGTTAAATATTTTACCAAGATAAGAGGGTTCATACAAAACGCATGCTATTTTTTATTTAGTACTCACTAGGTACTTTAGTACTGAATAAGATATTTCACATAATGAAATATCTTATAACATAATAAGTTGAATTTCTAAAAATGACCCTGTTTAAAAGTTTACATACACTTGATTCTTAATACTGTGTTGTACCTGAATGATCCACAGCTGTGTGTGTTTTGTTTTTGTTTTGTTTTGTGATAGATGTTCATGAGTAAAATGCTCTGATTTTGAGATCCATCTTTTCACACTGAGGACAACCGAGGGACTCATATGCAACTATTACAGAAGGTTCAAATGCTCACTGATGCTCCAGATGAAAAAAAAAAAAGATGTATTAAGAGTTGGGGGGTGAAATCCTTTTGAATTTGAAGATCTGTCACACGCACCGAGTCACGTGAGGTCACGAGGTCCCGGAAGTAATCTCCGCGGGTATATAAACAGGAAGTAAGGTTCAGTCAGCACCGGACATTGAGTTCATGGTTTGTCTCTTTGTTGGTCGCCTCAACTTCACCAAATCAACTCACGTGAGTACCGCTCTGCGGACGTTTATATACCTTTCTGTGTGTGAATGAGAACGCGGGTTTCCCGGTGGAAATCTTTACTCCTTCGCTGGAGCGTTCTCAGACTAACTGCGTGGCTAACCTGCTCACTCGTGTGTATCCGCGTTTGAGTTCTCTGTCACGCTACACGGGGACCACTTCTCGATCGACCACTTCTCGTCTTGCCTCCGTGACAGAATGTCCGGGCCCGAGATGGCCCCGGCGGATTTGGGGCAGTTGGTTGAAGTGATCCGGCAGCAGGCTGGGGAGATTATGAATCTGCGGCAGGAGCTGGTGCATTTCCGGGCGGAGATGACCGCGCTGCGCGCCGAGACCGCGGGTCTTCGCGCGGAGTGCGAGGGACTCCGTTCGGATCTCACCGCCCTGCAGGCGGATCATGACGCCCTGGCCGCTGCTACGGTTCCTCCCGCTGAACCGGTCCGCCAAAACCCCCCCGTCAGTCATCCCAAACTATCACTTCCGGACAAGTGGGATGGGTCCGGAAGCAAATGTGATGTTTTTCTCACCAACCTTAATTTGATTTTTGAGTTTCAGCCTTCCCGTTACCCCTCGGATCGCAGCAGGATTGCCCTACTCACCTCACTCCTCACCGGGCAGGCAGCCGAGTGGGCTACGGCGGTTCTGAAGGCCGACGGAAATGTGGCTCATTCATATCCTGCTTTTACCTCCGAGCTCAGAACCGCCTTCCAGCATCCTGAGAGCGAGGTGGAGGTTGACTCGCGGCTGTACCACCTCAAGCAAGGGAGTCGCAGCGTCAGCCGTTACACCACCGAATTCCGCACCCTTTCCGTTCAAACCACATGGTCCAACTCCGCTCTCCGCACAGCCTACTATGAAGGACTGTCCACCCGTCTTAAAGACGAACTGGCTGTGCGGGAGCGCCCTGACACCCTGGAGGGCATGATACAGCTGGCCCTCCGGGTGGATCAGCGGATGAGGCATAACACTAAAGCTGTCTTCTGTTCATTTTCAGGTTCCACCGGCTACCAAAGGGCTCCAGACTCATCCACCTTCCAGGCTGTCGCTGCGTCTCCGTCACCTCCACCGATCGCCTCAGAGGCCCACTCAATCGGAGCTGGGGAACCCATGCAAATAGGGCGCACCTCCCTGTCAGCGGCTGAGAGGGCCAGACGCTACCGCGAGGGCCTGTGTGCCTATTGCGCCTCCCCGGACCACCATCGAGCTATCTGCCCTCTTCGTCCGGGAAACGGGCAGACCAGGTGAGGAGGGGGAGGTCCCCATCTGGTCCCAAGCTCGCGAAAACCTACCCCGAGCCCGTCTCTTCCCGGCTGCTGCTGCAGGTATCAATCCTCTTGGGCCACCAACGGATCGAGACCACCGCATTCGTTGATTCGGGTGCGGCTGGGAACTTCATCGATCAGGCTTATGCTGCCCAAATGGGGATTGTAACTGAGGCGTTATCCCAGCCCCTGAAAGTCACCGCCATTGACGGTCGCCCCCTAACTCTAAGTCCCATCACTCACCGCACTCAAGAGCTCACCCTCATCATTGACAATCACTCCGAGATCATCAAGTTCTACGTCACCAAGATTCCCTCACCAGCCATCATCCTCGGCCATCCCTGGCTCGTCACTCACGACCCCCTCATCTCCTGGACGTCACGCCGGATCATTCATTGGGGTGCGACCTGTCAGGAGCTCTGTCTCCGGGCCAGGGCTGGGACATGTTCAGGGGAGTCCGAGGCCCCCGACGTCGACCGCGAAGCTATCCCCGTCCAGTATCGCGACCTGGCCGAGGTTTTTAGCAGGCGTAGCGCGGCTCGGCTGCCTCCTCATCGCCCCTACGACCTCGCCATTGACCTCGTGCCGGGCGCGGTACCGCCCCGCGGCCACCTGTACTCTTTGTCGGTTAAAGAACAACTCGCCATGGAAGAGTACGTAGCGGAGGGTCTTCGCGCAGGGACCATCCGACCCTCCAGCTCCCCGGCGGCCGCGGGGTTCTTCTTCGTGAAAAAGAAGGACGGGGGTCTCCGACCGTGCGTCGACTACCGGGGGCTCAACCAGATCACGGTCAAGGACCGTCACCCACTCCCTCTCACCAACACCGCCCTGGACGCCCTCTCTGGTGCCCACTTCTTTACGAAGTTGGATCTACGGAGCGCTTACAATCTGGTACGCATCAGGGAGGGCGACGAGTGGAAGACGGCATTCATAACCCCCACCGGTCACCACGAGACCCTCGTCATGCCCTTTGGCCTTTGCAACAGTCCAGCCGCTTTCCAGCACCTCATCAATGACGTTCTCCGGGACATGCTGGGTAGATGGTGCTCCGCCTACCTGGACGACATCCTCATCTATTCCAAGACCTTAGATGAGCATATCCAGCATGTCCGAGCAGTCCTGCAGAGGTTGCTGGCCCACCAGTTGTACTGTAAGCTGGAAAAATGTGCTCTCCACCAGCACTCCACCACGTTCCTGGGCTTCATCATCTCTGCTCAGGGTGTGGCCATGGATCCTCAGAAACTGGAGGCTGTGCGTTCGTGGCCCCTACCCACGTCGCTCAAACAGCTACAGCGTTTTTTGGGGTTCGCCAATTTCTATCGGCGATTCATCCGGGGCTTCAGCTCAACTGCAGCACCTCTTACTGCTCTCACTAAGCCATCACGCGGAGAATTCCATCTCACCCCCGAGGCCATTCAAGCTTTCAAGACCCTCTGTCACCAGTTCACCACCGCTCCCATTCTCACCCATCCCGACCCCACAAAGGCCTTCGTTGTTGAGGTGGACGCCTCCGATGTGGGCGTAGGAGCCGTTCTCTCGCAACGTGGTCCAGACGAGAAGTTACACCCATGTAGCTTCTTCTCCAGAAAATTTAATTCCACTCAACAGCGCTACGGGGTAGGGGACCGGGAGCTGTTGGCCATCAAGTGGGCTCTGGAGGAATGGCGTCACTGGCTCCAGGGCGGCAGTGAACCATTCACCGTCTGGACCGATCACCAGAACCTCACTCTCATCAGGCAGACCAAGCAACTCAACCCCAGGCAGGCGCGGTGGGCCCTTTTCTTCGAACACTTCGACTTTCACCTCTCTTACCGTCCCGGATCCAAAAACACCAAGGCCGATGCTCTCTCCCGTCAGCACCAAAAAGACACCACCACCTCCGATCCCGCGCCTGTCCTGCCGTCACAGATCATTCTGGCTCCTATCCGGTGGGGGTTAGAAGAGAGAGTACGCCAGAGTCACAGCCAAGAGCCTCCGCCACCTGAAACACCCGCTGGACGCCTCTTCGTTCCCAACCACCTGCGCCAGGAGGTGCTCCAGTGGGGACACGACTCCACGTTGGGCGGACATCAGGGAGTTCAGAGAACCATCAACTTCATCAGTCGAGCGTTTTGGTGGAGGACGCTGCGGAGGGACGTACAGGAGTACGTTCTGGCCTGTAACACCTGTGCCCGCTCTAAAAACCCCAACGCGCCCTCCACCGGGGAGTTGCAGCCCCTCCCCATCCCCAAACGCCCCTGGACCCACATCTCCCTCGACTTCGTCTCTGGACTTCCCGAGTCCTTAGGAAAGAACACCATCCTCACCATCGTGGATCGTTTCTCCAAGGCTGTGCACCTGGTGGCTCTCTCCGGACTCCCCTCTGCCAAGACCACCGCGGAGTTAATCCTTGAACATGTAGTCCGCCTGCATGGGTTCCCCCAGGACATCGTCTCGGACAGAGGGCCCCAGTTCACGGCAAAGTTCTGGCAGGCCTTCTGCCGTCTGGTCGGCACCACCTCCAGCTTATCCTCAGGGTTCCATCCTCAAACTAACGGCCAGACGGAGCGGGCCAACCAACAACTGGAGCGCTTCCTCCGATGCTTTGTTAGTGACCATCAGCGCTCCTGGGCTAGCTACCTCGTCTGGGCCGAACTTTCCAATAACCTCCACACCTCCACCGCCACCGGCCTGAGCCCATTCGAGGTATGCTACGGATTTCAACCTCCCATATTCGAACATCAGGAGCCGGAGGTTGAAGTTCCGTCTGCCCAACAGTTGGTCCGCCGGTGTCGGCGGCTTTGGAACCATGCCCGTGCTGCCATCCAAAAGGCCAACCGACGCTACGTCGTGCA